>VZTM01030345.1:0-11343 GCA_013400555.1 Jacana jacana | reverse complement strand
ATGTGTTTTTAACATTGGCCAACAATAAGGTAACTATGAAAAAAACCCCACTTATTACGAACCTCCAACTAGATTCTGTGCCACTAATCATGTCCCTCTGAGCTCTGTCTTTCAGCCAGTTTTCAGTTCAGTTTGATGCTTTGGGCTGCTTCACTTGATTTTATGAAGCCTTAGGATTGTATGACTGGCTGAGCCTTTATGCACAGAACCAACTCAAAGCTGAAGTCAGGTGCTGTGATTTTCCTTTGAGTGTTGTGGGTTTTGGATCACTCTGAGGGTGTCTGATGTCCTGCCAAAGCAGTGGGGGAGAAGAGCATAGCTTGTAGCTGCACTAATAATAAGTACTGACCCAATGGTGATTCGAAAGTAAAATAAATTTGGGAGCTTGTTCCAAGCCTGTTATCTGATATCTACAGACTGGTCATGAATCACTCATGCCACTCCATGGGTACTCTTATTTATTTGGATTCGCTCCCATTTCCCTGGTGGTTTGCAGCCCCGGAGCTGCTCTGCACCCATTGCAGGTGGGACACCAGTACTGTGTCTTTCTCCACCCCTATGTGGGATGGGTACAGCTTTTATCACCCAACTGGAAAGCAGGGAGTCCTGCAGTTTAGTCTTCAGGCAGATTGAAGGACGTCTCAAGATGTAATACTGGAATATTTTTGAAAGGCTACATTTTGTCCAAATTCATAAAAGAAGCTGTTTAGGTAGGGTTAGACGATATGTTAATTATCCATGGACCATCTTCTTTCTGGAGTAGCAACAGGCTGTTATCACTGTTTAGCTGGTTGAGGTTAGTCTGGACTCTACAGCCATGTGACCTCCAGTTTTCCTCAGAATGAGGAGCAGAATTGTGGTTAGGTACCACCAACACGTTGGCTGATCTTGGTTATCCTTGAAATCTCTCCCTAATCAAAACAATTATTTGTACTTGTTCTTTTACTGAGAGAAAGCAAGGTCATTAATTTGCAAAGGGGACATTTACTCACTTGGTCCTTAAAACCATTTTCAAGAGCACAGATACCTGAAAATTCATTCAGTCTTTTATGGGTTGGCAATTTATGCTAAGCTGTCAAATTCTGATCAAGTCTTGCCAACCTGACTGTTGCAAACAAGACTGAGAGCCAAGGACTGGTTTCCAGCTGGCTCTTTGGCCATCAGCAGTCCAAAATTGCTTAAGATTGGACAAAATGGGTTATAAATGTGGATGGGACAGCAGCTTGTTTCAAGGTTGTGTATTCACGGTAGGACAGAACTGCATTGAGGACCTCAAACTGGCAAAACTCCTCCTTTCTCTACTTTTTCTGGGTAAAGCTTAGTCTTATTTGGTCTATTAATAATGAACCTGTTTACAATGGGTGCATTACACAGCACAGCACTGAGGAGCACGGCAGTGACAATGCATGGCACACCTTGAGGATGGGAGCATCCAAAAGTTGCATTGCATTTATTTTATCCATGCAAACAAGTGCCAGGCATTGGTCACCTATTGCTTTTTATTATTAATATTATGTCAAAAATGTATCGTAAGAGGAGATCAGGTGCAGCTGTGGTGTATCTAGGGCTAAGTCTGTATGTTTCCTTGCAGGCACACATGAGTTTTCTGCCTTGCTGTGACAAGAACCAGCTTTGCACTGGAAGGTCAGTTGTGTCAATTCTGGTCTGATTTGGGGTTGATATATGGTGCATCTGAGAGTTTACATGGATACATCCTAGGGGATAATGGCTGTGAGGTCATACTGAGTGACTGGGAACTGAATTAAGTTGAGTGGTGGAATGTGCCCATGTGCTTGTGTATGCAGAGGGTAGTCTCACCTTTAAAAAATTAGAACAATATTTATTATAATTACAAATCAGAGAAGTTCAACCGATTGAGTTGCAGGTCAGCCCCAATCCATTAGTCTTTTAGAAGTTTCTTTGAATCATTGGCTTGTCCTTGTCTGGGGCAGAATCAATGAGATCACCTGAGGAGACTTAGACAGTTTTTGCTCATGGTGGGTCAGAGGAGAAGATCATGGACAGAGAGAGCCACAGAAGAGTTTCCTTTGAAGGCAGGACAGGCAGTTGGTGCTGGTGTTATGAAGGCAGTATGTGCACACAAAGAAGAAGCCTGTGCTGGGCTTCTCTTCCTGGTGTGCTTTTGGCAGCATCTGTGCAAGCACACATACAGTTAACATGCCCTAGATACTCTCTGAAGTTTTTAGATCCACTGGGACCTAGAACTCACATATTTGTGAGCTATGTTATTTCTTTCCTCCGCAAGGGAGGCTTCTGTTAAGACTGTTAAGTCCATTGTCCAGAGTTTTAATGTTGGCTGACTTAAGACTTATGAGGGACTGACCTGGCTGTGGCTTGAGGAGATACTTCGGGCAGCAGGTATTGATACACACGCTTGACTTTGAGTCAGTAGTTAAATCCTTCCTGTCCCTGAACTGAATCCAAACTGAAGCTGTGGCCAATGTTTCTCAATAACATACTGGTGCTGGAAGCTCTGATAAGGAGCAGCATTTTGAATGTGAGGCACTGGCCGATAATGCCCTGTGTGCTTTGTAGCCTCAGTTTGTAAAGCGCCAGGTCTGGAGAGTGGGACTGATCTATCTCCTGCCTCCTCTGGGTCNTCCAGGCCTCTCACCAGCTTTGTTGCCCTCCTCTGTACTCGCTCCAGCACCTCGATATCTCTCTTGTGTTGAGGTGCCCAGAACTGGACACAATACTCAAGGTGCGGCCTCACCAGTGCTGAGTACAGGGGGACAATACAGGTGTCACATTTTGGGAACTTCCATGGTCAGAAAAACTAAAAAACTTATTTTTGAGGATGTAGAAGGAGGGAGGGGGGGAATGAAATATTAATAGGCGTTACTTGCTCATCAAAACTCATCTTTATTTTAATTGAGAACTGGAAGTGTATAATCCGCACAAGAAAATGCAGCTAAATATATTTATGAAATAAAAATGAGTTGTTTACTTTTAAATAATGGTGAATACCATCTATTAAGGATGAGGCCTTGCTGCATGCTGAGATAATCAATAAGCAAGGTTTGTGGAGGGAATAACGTCTTCTACTACCCAGCTGATACCACTGGAAAAAACCTGTCAGGCTATCTGGCACACTGAATATCCAAAAATGTCTCACTTATTTATTTTTTTTTTACCAAATACTTTAGTTGGTCTAATGCAGATTTTTATCTCCCTGCAAACTTTGTCCATCTCATATCACCATGTCTAAAACAAGTCAGCTATGGACATTTTACTTGCAATGCCATTTTTACCTGTTTTTTTTTTCTCTCTAAAGATGGGGATGGGCAATGAGAAATTGAAATATAGACATAAAAAGAAACACTGTTGACTTGTAAACCATAAGGAAGACAAGATGCACAGAACTCAGAAAAGGGGTGGAAACAGAGATTTGTAATTCATATAAAGGACCCATTGTTTCAAGAGAAAGCATTAGAAAGGCATGAGAACTCTTTGTGGCTGGGATACAGATCTATATGTATCCAATATGAAAGTGTAGCATGTTTGTGAAGATGGGGGATAATTTTGACCAATTATGTCTAAATATTTAGATATTTATGTTTTGAAATAAAGTAACTTTATTTAAATATCTTATTTATACAAAACAAGACTGAAGTACAGTGATAATATGATTTTGAACAGTACTGTAAAATTGTTTCACTTTTCATTCAGAGCAGAAATGTTTGACCCAAGAGGTTATTTTCAGTTATTTCATCAATTTTGATAATACCAGATTTGGGGGAACCAGAAGCAGATATTTCTTTTGTGAAATGTCTGCAGTTTTGGGTTTTTTTTTCATGGGCTCCCACCTTGGGTGAAAAATAATGAGAAATCTTGGAGAATTAGATGAACATGGACTTCTGTGCCACTGTCACAGGGTGAGTTGCTCTGTGCTAAGCTCCATGCATCTGCAGCTAAACCACTATTCTCTCTTGAGCAAGGTTGTTTAAAGCTCACTTCAGAATGTCATCATCGCTTTGAAGTTGCAGTAGGAACACGAGTTTAGAATATCCTACAAGCAAAGGCTCCCGCATGTGGTAGATTGCCTCTCACAGGCTTTGCAGAGGGATGATGTGGGCTGAATCCTAATATGTTAACTGTTTTGATGCATACTTCAATTTCATGTAAAAAAAAAAACAAACCAAAAATGGGCTGAATCTTGTGGCCTCTGTGCTGAATAGGGTGACCAAGAGGTTGAGTTCATTACAGGAGGCACAAGGCAGAGGTTGAGGATAATGCAATATTCAGCAGAGCAAACAAATTTGTTTCCTTTTCCCATGTGTTATACCTCCTTGGGTGGTGGCAATAACTCTTTCTTAAGCACACACTTTTAGAGAGGTCTTCTAAGACTAATGAAATGCATATTTGGGATCACACCAGCCTTGCATCCTTGGTGCTGCCTCTGCACCCCAAAGCCATGCAAAACTTCTGTGATTTTGCCCAAAAGAAATGCAATGCTCTTTCCTCATCAACATTCCCTGCACTCCAAGCATGCTTATAATCTGCATTTCCAGTTTGAAACCTTGTTTAAGGAGCTGTTCACCACGTCTGTAGGTATAGCTCATTAAGAAAATTGTCGATTACTCTTGACAGAGATTAATTATTCTCAATCTCTAAACCAACCTTTTGAACTCAACCCTCTCCTGGATGGGGAAATAAACTGTCTTTCTTAACTGTGCACAGTTCTTTGTGCTTTTGAGACAGAGATAGCTCCTGATGAACTCAGCAGGGCTCCCCTGCTTTTACAGGGCTTGCCTTAGGTTCTCATTATGTTTTGCTCCAGGGTCCCTGCTGCTGCAGTAGATTAGGGCTGTGTGAGTTTTCTTCTCTGCAGTGTTTTCAGACTCTAGAGATAGAATCGTAGAATTGTCTATGTTGGAAAGACCTTTCAGATCATCGAGTCCAACCGTCAACCAACACTGACAAAACCACTACTCAAACCATGTCCCTTAGCACCACATCTGCCTCTTTTACATATCTCCAGGGATGGTGAATCCAACACTTCCCTGAGCAATCTGTTCCAATGCTTGATAACCCTTTTGGTGAATGAATTTTTCCTAATATCCAATCTAAACCTCCCCTGGCACAAGTTGAGGCCTTTTCTCCTTGTCCTATGGTTTGTTACTTGGAAGAAGAGACTGACACCCACCTCACTGCAACCTCCTTTCAGGTAGTTGTAGAGAGCAATAAGGTCTCCCCTCAGCCTTCTTTTTCTCCAGGCTGAACAACTGCAGTTCCCTCAGCCACTCCTCATAAGACTTGTTCTCCAGACCCCTCACTAGCTTTGTTGCCCTTCTCTGGACACACTCCAGTGCCTCAATGTCTTCTTTGTGGTAAGAGGCCAAAAACTGGACGCAGTACTCAAGGTAGTGCTGTGTATGAAAATGCAGCAAGACATCTCCACCAGGTCAGGAGAAGCTGATCTAGGAAGACGTGGTGTTAGCCTGGTGGGATGGGCTCTTTCCCAGGACAGACAAGTAAATTCAGATGCTTGCTCTAAATCAAGCGAGTTGAGATGCCAGACCCCAGCTTCTTGCCATAACCATAGGCTGTCTGACATTTTAAGGTTGCTCTGGCCAGCAACTGCTCTGGCCAGACTTCTAGTCTAGCTGTCACTGAGGAATATACTTGTCAGAAGTGGCTAAAGGAGCTTCCATTTTCACAAACCAGTACTGTCTGTCAAGAGGAGATTTTTGTCAGACAATTTCTGGTGGGTTGGAAGGCCTGACTTCTTCTGACAGCGAAGAACTGAGGCACATGGATGTGAAACCACCTTCTTGAGTGCCTGCAAATAGTATGTGGCAGACTCAGATTGAAACTGTGCCATGCCTGTAGATCCAGCCCTCTGCCTCTGGTGACAATTCTTTTAACTTTTCATACTTACCACAAATTTATTTCTTTATCAGTAGCAATTCAGAGACAGTAGCATTGCCTCCACTGCTGAGTAATACAGGATGGATCTTAAACATTGCCACCCTTGGGAGCACCGTGAAAACAAGGATAATTGCTCAAAGTTGCCCTATGAGAAGAATACATCACTGCCTACGACTTAGCTCACAGCTTTTAACCCAGCATGGTTTCCTTCTGAAGGCTGTGTCATTTCTTAGTTGTTGGATGTTGTGCTGCTGCCCTGCTCCACCGCAGGTCATGCACAAGGCAGGGATGTCTATCAGGGAATTCATTGTGCCCTGGTAATCCTCGGTAATGAAGCATGGTTGACTTTGTTTCCCTGCCCAAATCTGGTACTCCTGCTGCTATATACTCAGCAGCCTGTGCGTATACACCCTACCTGATGCCCCAAATAATATTAGCTGCAAGATTTCCTTAAGCAATTCCATCCTATGGCATCTCAGGTGATCATATTGCTAAATAAATGGCATTAATAGATAAATATTGCATGGCTGAGCAGTCAGCTGCAGCTTGCAGGTGGAAGGATTTGGCTGGGATGTGTCCATGTGTTTTTCACAGTTGGAGGCAGGGAGACAGATTGCACAAAGAGCACCCAGGAGTGCTGGAGCTGGATAAAATGATGCTGGGCAAGGTGTTGGGCTAATCATAGGATCACAGAATTACCTAGGTTGGAAGGGACCTTTCAGATCATCAAGTCCAACCATCAGCCTAACACTGACAAAACCACCGCTAAACCATGTCCCTCAGCACTGTGTCTGGTTGTCTCTTATGTTATAGTCAATTTACGACAAAGTCAGCTCAGGGATAATTTAATGTTAATTTTATTTTGATAGGAAAGCAAAAACAGCGCTGGGCAGCCGGGGAGTTGCAGCTCCACCAAAGGCTCGCAAATTCAGACAAGCAAAGCAGTCCCTTTTATTTCCTCAAAGGTTGTTTTCGACATCACATCCTCCTTACTCCCCTCTGCTTCTTCCTTGATAATTTTGACAATGGTCTCTTCAGGTCTGCACTCACTTGATAATGGTTGCCAGGAAAACTTCAGTCACACAATCAGCTTGCACAATCTATTCTTTACATTCTTGTTTGGTGCATATTCTCAAACAAAGATAACATTGTGATTAGACCCTTCTTGCCAAACAGGATGTTCCCATGTCTGCCACAGTGAGTTCATTCCCCTTGCTGACTCGTTCAATCAGCAAATCACCCTTAACTGCCTATTACATCTTATATACTGCCATGGATGGTGACTCCACCACTTCTCTGGGCAGCCTGTTCCAATGCTTAATAACCCTTTCAGTGTATAAATTTTTCCTGATATACAATCTAAACCTTGCCTGGTGCAGCCTGTATGGAGATGGCAGCAGGGCCAGCCTAGAAGGGGTATACAGGGGGTAGGAGGGCTGCAGCCCCATGCCCACCATACCCTGTGATCAGTGCTGGCAGTGCCTGTGGCATCACAACCCTTCACCAAAATAACCCCCTTGGCTCTCAGTGAAAAGAGCCTGATGCTGACGATGCAATATTAATTTTCCCTCTTCACTGTTGAAAGTTGGGGCTGAGTTGGTTCAGTACTAGACAAGTTGTTTGACTGTCACACCTCTGCTAAATTAACATGGGTGTGTGTGTGTCATATCAGTTAGTGCCACTCCACTGCTGCCCTGAGATGGCATTTTGGAATGTCTCCGAATGACTTCTTGGGCCAGCTTTGGGTGTGTCAGTGTGTTGGGTGAGAGATGTCAGGGGGAGCTGGATCATCTCTAACAGAGCTGTAAAGAAAAGGAAAGTGCTGTAACCATACATGACATTTCCATTTGTGTGTTGTAATGGGGAGAGGAAAGAAAGCAGAAAATAGTTACTGCTCTTGCTACTAATTTTTTGTTACATCTTGTAGTTTGTGCCTCTGAAGCTTCTAATTTTGCCTCTAGGAAAGCTCCCCTCTCTCTGCCTGTGCTGCAGTGAGCCAGTGTTGCTAGATGGAATTGCAGCTTTTACCAGCTGTACATTAGCATCTTCCATGTTCCTGGTGCTAGGAGAAGCATTCAGGAAAAAAAAAAAGAAAAGTAAAAAAAAGAAATGCAGGCAACATCTTGCTCTCTGTTTCTCTGTTTTGCAGATGAACTCAGAGTTGTGTATTGAGATTAAAATAATAGCCAAGTGGGTATTTTTTAAGAGATTATGTTACTGTTTTAAATAATGCATGATTAAGGGCTTACAGAACAGGGCATAACATCCACCCACATTTAAAATGAAGAGTGCTTAACTTCAGCCATATCTCTGCCTGGACGCAATGAGAGCCTTTCCCTGCATGCTTCTAGCAGCTGAATCCTCACTGTCTTTTTGAGATGCAGGATCCCTTTCTATTCAAATTTGCACATACCCCCATGTAATTCTGAAGGATGTGCTTATGTGTGAAGCACAGAAGGACCTCTGAGCAGAATGAAGAGCTGCTCTCTGCTGCAGCTGAGTGCTGAATTACTCAGACTGGGAGAGGGCGTTGGCAAAAATCCAGCACGGCTCAGGATTGATCCCATTTGCTTCCTGGAGATGCAGGAACTAAAATTGTCCTGTAGGTAGAGCTCAGTGGGGCAGGAATGGGGAATGAGTGTACACAATTTCAGAGTTGGGAACGTATGAAAAAAATTAGGGGGAAAGCCTGGTGAGCATGCTCTCAGCATGATCCTGTGGTCTATGAAATAAAGATGTGCTATGAACTGAGCCAAAGACTACTAATGCTCTTGGAGTAGCTTTGTTTGTGGAAACACATCTGCAAGGAGCACGGAGAAGAGATGTGCAAGCACGTGCCATATTTATATTTTAGAGAACAACATAAAACCCTTGCAGCACAGCAACTGCCACCAGCCCACAGTGATAACCCCAAGCACTGCCCATCTCTGCGGGCTCAGGAACCAGCTCCATCAATGGGGTCTGATACTGACAGCAATGGCCTGTACATAAAGAGCCCTTGGGAGCACTTGGTGTCCTGAGCAGGTTGTCAAATTATGCCATTATATACCTTAGGTTTGAAATATAGCAATGCTGAAAAACCCTTTAAAGCACTGAATCTGACAAATTATTTTACCAGAGTTTTTCTTGCTGGCCAGATATATTTCTGCAGAACTTATACAAGGTACCCTTCCTGCCCTGTTTTTGGTCACTGCCACTGGTTGTTCTTCATTGACTTGTTCTCTATGTGTCCTCCTTGGTGCTCTCCATGTGTTCAGGCATCCTTCTGGTCTATATTTCAGAAGCATAGAGCCTGATCCTACTAGGGTAATCTATCTTCAACTGCTGATGCTTGTCTTTGTGTGGATCCTCTTATTCCATCAAGTCCTTCTGGCCCCTGAAAAGTGAGGTGGAAACTTCATGATGTCCACAGACATCAGAACAAATGTTCTAAGGAGGTGCGAGGTGCAAAGCTTCTTGAAAAATGTAGTCTGTGATTAAAGATCCCAATGTACAATGGGTCACTTTTAGTTAGAGCAGCTTAGTGGCCAAATGGGAGCTGTAAATTGCACCATCTCCACCCTTGGCTAATGCAAATGAAATTCTTTGGTCTTGACATATCACTGGCAGGTTGTAAGAGCTCTACAAACTGAAGCAAAGAGTTAAAGAGAAACATTAGAGCATTTTCTCCCTAGTCTGAGCCTGGTTCTGCCCTCCTCTTTGTTGTTTTTTTTTTCCACTTTTATCATTGTTATTTTATTTGTAATAGGCACCAAAAGTGTCAGAGCCTTTTCAGAGCACAATCATTAAACCATGACATGAGATTTTCCCTTCTGTTTGGGCTCTGCCCTTGTACTCCTCACCCTGGGAGCTGAGTGCAATTCAGGGGATGGTCTGACAACTGCTCCTCATATGCTTGCTCTCACATCCTCTGCCTCAAGGGGAGCATGTGCGCCAAAGTGTCTGTTGTCTTTTAGAATAATTTTAATATACCCTGGTGGAAGAGGAAGGTGACCCAGGGTTTGTGATATGCTGTAGTTCTTGAGGGATTATATTTCTGCTGTTGTATGGGAAGCCCAGACAATCTTCTCCCCTAACTTTGCATCTGGCAAAGGGGAAAAAGTTGCTCAGCATGGATCATGGTGCAAAAAAATGTTGTTTTTGCAAGGGAGGTATGTGTGATGTGGCCTTTTCAGTTGTCCCTTTTGCAGAAGCAGCCTGCACAGGACTCAGGAATAAAGAGGTGATGTAGCACAAGCCTTGGAGTATCAGCTAGCCAGGGCTCAGGAATATAGGGTATACTTTGTTGAGGGCATATATGATGTCATATACTGTTCAGTAGTAGATTTTTGCATTAATCTTCATGTCCTGGTTCCAGGAGGGACAGGGTTAATTCTCCTAGCAATTAACCCTGGGGAGGGGGACAGGAAGTCAGTGGTGGTGGTGAGAGCAGTCAGGGATGACCGGTCCGGGGTGGGGTCAGTATCGTAATCGTGCTTTTATACTTCTTTATCCGTGTTACTGTTACTGTTTTGTTGTTCTGTTAAACTGCCTTTGTCCCAACCTACGAGTTTTGCCTTTTTCTTCCAGTTTTGCCCTCCTGGCTGTGGATGGGCTCAAGAGACAGCAGCTGCCATGTGGTTCTTTGTTGTCATCTGAGGCTAAACTGTGACACTATCACTTTTGTTTCATGCCTTGCTGTCTGTCTCCAGCACTGGTTCTGCAGGGAGGATATGGCACTAGATGCCTGTTGTGGTTGAGTTCTTGGAGGAACTAAGGTCAGGTAGACTTTGGCAGTAGCTTTTGAAAGTTGTTCACGTTTGTTCCAAATATAGTTACACTGAAGGCCATGGGAGTTTTCTCATCGGTTTCTGAAGAAGCTGAGCTCACCCTTGCTGCCCTTTGGAGCCAAGTTAGACCCATCCTGATCCCTCTGAAGAACTTGCTATTATCAGATCTGATTGTTATTGACAGGCTAATTCCCCTGCTGCTACAGTGCAGGAGATAGACAGAGAGCATTAGCTTTGAGAAATCTGTGACCTTTAGCTGCCAGATTATAGAAGCATAAGACTTGGAGTTAGAAAAGACCTATCCTGTCCTCTTGCCGATCTCCCCATGTATGCAGGACTGTCCCTTTCTATAGAGCTTGATCAAAGCTTGGTTCAACCTCACTTTTGGGTATCCATGGTAAAACAGCTACCTGTGCAGCATTCACAAGCTGTTCCCACAGCAAATTGCAGCTTGACGTGTAGCTTGTCCAGTTTTGGCCGGATTGACCAATCGGGACAACACATGGCCCCTTCCTCCCCCCTCTAAGAAAAAGAGAGGACAGGAAGAGATAAAGAAATTTATGAGTTTACGAAATAAAACTAAAATAATGAAAATATTAATAAATAATGAAATAATAAACAATAATAAATTTTTTAAACAGGGAGAAACCGTATCGAGCTATGTCCTGGTTTGAGGTAAAAC
>VZTM01030344.1:18287-30719 GCA_013400555.1 Jacana jacana | reverse complement strand
TTCCAATACAAATTTTAATTATTATTTTGAGGAAGTAGTATTAAAATTAGAATTATGAAAAACAAAACAAATAAAAATCACTAAAAAAACCTCACAAAAGTTACAAAACTTCCCAAACAAACCCCCCAAAAACAGAGGAAGCACTATATAGGTATTTAAAAATGAAACCAAAGTTCTTGCAGACTGGAAATAAAATCTTGCTGGTTTTAGGGTTTCCTGTCTCCTCAAGAGCGCGAAGTACAGAGGCCACCCACTGATGTGGACACCATTACAGAAGAAGGCTTTATCTCAACCCTATTAATTTCAACAATTTCCCTTTCAGTAAAGTCACTGAATAAATACAGTCACAATAAATAAAGACAGAAATTAACAATGTTTATGTCCAGAAGTCATTGTCTATGAAATGATTCTTAACTACTGCAGCTCCTTATGGTCATGGGAAGTTTTCTTCAAATTGGGTAAATATGTTGCCAAAAGATTCTCCTTTTTTGTGTGCATGTTCTTAGGAAAGAAGTCTTGCATGCACTACTGTTAAGTTATCCTGTGCAATAGCTCTTAAAATAGAAATTTTTATTTTATTATAGCACTACATTTTTATGTGTCTGTAGTCAAATGAATCTTAAAGAAACTGACACTCCCTAAAATGAGATTTCATGCTATCACTTGAACTAGCACATGCAGTCTAAGATTTGGCATAAATATACATATTTCTGACTATTTTTTCTCCTGCTGAAACCCAAATAGTATGCTGAACAACCTGGAAATAGAATATGTTAATCTCTGTGTTAGGGATTTAGAAGAAATAATGTGTACAGAGATATTGCAAAGGTTCCAGATTAGGGCTAAGGAATACTTCTGGCCAGAGCGTCTTTGCTTATATTCCTATAGTTTAACTAGGGGTGCAAGGTAGTACTTGTCTATGTGGCATCCCCTATGGGATAATTACTGATATTGAGAACAGAGTGTTTGGTTCTATATTACTTTTTCATAACAAGCTAGTATGACTTTCATAATTTAGTCCTTATCTCTATAGTATATCATATTGCCATTTCAATGTTCCTGGCATCTTCCTCCTTGGGAACTGAAGTCCCTATCTGCTGCTCTGACTTGCTGCCTAGCAGTTTTGCTGCTTGATGGGGTCACAGATGTGGATTTCGTGGAGATACTGCTGAGGCTTTTCTTGGACTATTGACTCTTGCTGCTTATCCCCACAGGCACCAATATTACTGCCAGAGGTAACTTTAGGTGTATCAACAGTGACTGAAGGTCTTTGGGGGCTCAAGGGTATGAAGGCCTCAGTGGTGTTTTCCTCAGTGCCGCCGGTCAAGGGGGAAGGCTGGGAAATGATTGTGAGATCCTGCAGGTCAATATCTGCACTGATAACAAGAGTTTACTATTAACTATGGGAGCTTCTTTGTGGATCAAGGAGATGAGATCCGCTTAAAGTAGGATGAGAGCACCTTTTCTAACAGACTGGACAAAGCAGTGAGGAGAGCTTCAAACTGCAACAGTAGGGGAGGGATATGATGAATCAAAATCAAATGCAGAAGTGCAGGACTGGCTTGGAGGAAGAAGAGTACAATATGGTAGGCTCAAGAGTGAAGAGGCACATGCCTCAAGGACATGTACAGAAAAACATGTGGCCTGGGAAATGAATAGAATGAATTGGAGCTCTAAGAATAATCACAGAGCTACAGCTTTATTGGAATAATGGAGACAGGGTGGGACAGCTTATGCAGCTGCAGTGCTGTAATGGATAGATTCAAGCCATAGTGGGTTAACCTTGGCTAAGAACCAGATATCCAGTCAGCTATTCCCTCATCCCCTCACCTCAATAGGACAGGCGGGAGAAAATAGGATGAAAAAAGCTTGTGGCTGAGGTAAAGACAGGGAGATCATTTACCAGTTAATGCCATGGGCAAAAGACTCAGCTGAGGGAAAATTAATTTATAACTAATTAAAATAGATTTGGGTACTGAGAACACCTTACCCACCTACCCCAAATTAAAACACCCTCCCTCTTCCCCCTCTCTCATCCTTTTCCTAGACTCACAGTTACTCCTTCATTCCCACTACTCTATCTCCTTCCCACCAAACAGGGCAGGGGGATGGGGAACAGGGAGTTACAGTCAACCCAGAACAATTCCTCTCTGCTACTCCTTTTTCTTTATGCTTTTTCTCTTCTCCAGTGTGTGTCCTCCATGGACCACAGCTTCCTGCAGGTCACATCCACCTGCACAGGCGTGGGGTCCTCCAGGCTGCAGGTGGATATCTGCTCCACCATGGTCCTCCTTGGGTTGCAGAGGGACAAACTGTTTCACCATAATCTTTATCACAGCTTGTACGAGAATCTCTCCTACAGTACCTGGACCACCTCCTCCCTCTCCTTCTCTGGCATTGGTGTTCACAGACTTGTTTCTCCTTTCTTTTCCCTTACTCCCGCACCTGTTCAGCCTTTATTGCTCTTTCTTACATGAATTTTCACCCACTTGGT
The DNA here is from genome assembly GCA_013400555.1 of Jacana jacana. Taxonomy (NCBI): domain Eukaryota; kingdom Metazoa; phylum Chordata; class Aves; order Charadriiformes; family Jacanidae; genus Jacana; species Jacana jacana. Next base: position 28,225 of record VZTM01030344.1, on the reverse strand, counting down.
TGATGGGCCTACCTGTTTCCCAAAAGGTATCGGTTGGAGGTGGTTGGAATCAGCTGGAAACCACTGTGTCACTGACCCCGAATGGGTCAGCCCCAAACTCCTCCTGCAGAGGTCAGCTTGCACAGACACTCAGTCATGGACAACAAGGTCATAAGTTTTCCCAAGTGTCAAGTTATAGGCTGAGAGGAAATGGCCTCAGGTTGCACCCAGGGGAGGTTTAGAGTGGGTATCAGAAAAAAACTTCTTCACTGAAAGAGTTATCAAGCATTGGCACAGGTTGCCCAGGGAAGTGATTGAGAAACCTTCCCTGGGGGTATTTAAAAGACATAGTGCTTAGGGATATGGTTTAGTCATGGACTTGGCAGTGTTAGGCTTACAGTTGGATTCGATGATTTTGAAGGTCTTTTTCAACCTAAATAAGTCTATGATTTGCCTCAATGCTAAGGAGTAGTTCAGATGTCAGAACTCTGGCTATAGGAGGGACAACAGCTGGGTAACAGCTTGTGGGTCAGGTTAGAGCAGAGACAAGCAAGGATGACATCATGATGGCACTGTGTTACAGACCTCCTGGTCAGGGTGACGAAGCCTTCCTTAAACAACTCAAGGACACCTCTGGATCACAGGCCCTGGTTCTCATGGTGTACTTTAACCTTCTTGATGTCTGCCAACATGGTGGGATACAAGCTGTCAAGGAGTCTTTTGGAAGTTGTAAGGGATAACTCCTTGATATAGGCACTGGATGGATCAACAGATGTGATTTCAGACAGATCTATTGTTAACTAATAAGAAAGTGCTGTATGGCAGTGTGAGATTTCATGACTCTGGTGATCATGAAATAGTGATATTCAGGATCTGGAGGGGAATGAGAATGGAGAATAGCAGAGTACAGACCTTGCACTTTAGGAGAAGAGGATTTGGATTATTCATGGAACTGGGAAGCTCCTTTGAGGGCAAAAGAACTCTGGAAAGTTGGCAAGGATGCAAAGATAGTGCCTCCTAAGCATCCTCCAAGCACGCTCAGGAAAGTAAGTAGATGTATTAAGCAATAGATGACACAGCTAAGAAGAAATGTAGCTGAGAAGAGATGCAGCTAAGCGGAGAAATCATGACACAGCTTCAAACAACCAAGCATTCTACAAGAGGTGGAAACAGGGATAGTCTACCAGGGAGAAACTTAGAATCTTTCTTGAACATGAAATGGTGGTATTAGAAAACTAAAGCTTAACTGGAGTTGAGACTTGCGGGGGACAACAAGGGCAATGAAAACAGCTTACACAGTTATGTAAGCAACAAAATCCTGACCATACAAATTGTGGACCCAGTGCTAAAAGGGACAGGTGATTTAGAGACAGAGGCATAGTAAAGCAGAGGTGTCCAGTGCTTTCAATGCTTTCTTTGCCTCTGTTTGCCTCTGTTTTTACCAATAAGGTTTCCTGTGCCCCTAAACCGAGTGAAGACGTTCAAGGGGAAGAAGAGCTACCCAGTAGAGAATGATATTTGAGTCAGAATTGCCATTAGAAAACTTCAAGCCCATGGAATACAAATAGGCATCCAAAGGTGCTGAGGTGGATGGATGATGGGCTTTTAAGGCCCCTTTCTGCTGAATTTGAAAGATCATGGAGATTGGGGAAGACTTATGATGCCTAGAGAAGCAAATGCTCCACACATCTTCAAAAAAGCCCAAAGGAATAATCTGAGAAACTGATCAGCTTTGTATAGTCCATGGGAGAATCATGAACTGAGAATTTAGGAGCACATTACTGTGGACATGAGGGACAAGTAAGTGTCCGGGAACAGCATGGACTGATCAAGGATAAATAATGTCTGACTGATGTGATTACCTTGTAGGGAAGTGACTGAGTTTGTGAATGGGGAGAATATTTGATGTCATTTACCTCAGTTCTGTTAAGGCTTTTGTCATAGTCTTCCATAATATACTTGAATACAACTTTTGATATTACAATCTAGATGGGAGGACAATCAGTTGGGTAACAAACACAGGTTGAAAGATTGGTCTCAGAATCATAGAATTGTCTAGGTTGGAAGGGGCCTTTAAGATGATCAAGTCCAACCGTCGGTGTAACACTGCCAACAACACCACTAAACCATGTAACCAAAGGAATTCTCATTATTAATTATCTGTATAAACATAATGTTTATAGCATTTTCTCAAATATCAAACACATGATCATTAAGCTAGAAAGGGGCACACCTTCTTATTTAACCTTTATATAGGTGTATGTGTATCTCCTCAGCTGAATCCTCTGGAACTGGAAAACATAGTGGGAGACAGTAATAGTGATTATAAATTGAGTTTACAATTAAGAAGTTTCACTTCTATTAGCACAGATGAAGGAATTTGACTTTTTTATTCATAACAGCATGTTGGATGGTTTAATTATTGTTTAACAGCACTGTTCCAATTTTAAACATACCGTCAGTATGTTGCAATGTGTGTTGTAAATTTGATTTATACCTCAAAGTATTGTTTGCTTTTTGTATAAGAAAAAGCAAAGTGATTGATGGAAGATTTCAGGACAAGTTTTCCAATTCTTTCACCCATGAAGAAGTAGGATCTGGCTTCCATGTGATGACTTTGTGAAGGAGTTACTCTGAGACATGAGCTGCAGATGACCTATAGTTAAAACACAGCTTTACACAGATCGCTTGATAAAATTCTTTCAGCTGAAGATGATAAAGTACAGGGTCACAGAGGAAAGCCCAGTATAAAAAAACTCTGATTAGAGTTTTGCCTGGACTAACAGTAGGAAGAAGGAAGGTTTATCCCAGAAGTTGGAAGCTGAAAGGAACAACAGATTATTGTGGATTTATGCAATAAGAATTAGTTTTCAATGTAACCTGGTCACATAATACATTTAAGAATTTGTAGGCATTTATAGGACTTTGTCACTGTCTTCCATAGCTGTTAGCACTGCAAATAAAAATTAGATCCAGAGTGTTTAATTTCTGATTGGATGTGCTTAAAGGAGAGACTGCTATTCAGCCACAGTTCCTGGGGTAATATCATTCTCTTATGCAGGAAGGAGGAATCTTTCTCTCTAATGGACAAATTCTGAGGCAGAATTCACTGCCCTGCATTGTAGTAGGTCAGATCAGATGAACTCAATAGTCTCTTCTGGCCTTAAAACACATGAATATAGAAATCTCTGAAACAAGAATTCATCTTGCCCATAGCTCATCACCATATCACTAGAAATGAGGGGACAGTCCACACAATGAGAGCATCTGCTGCAGCTTCCATATCTTTTTATACAGGACTTTGCATTTGCGTTCCCTCCAGTAATTACACTACATTCTTCTCTCAGAGTACTTGAGCACCATATGGGGACTATCTGATGCCCACTTTTTTTCTCTGAACCATTGGAGACAGTTTGAAACAACTGGAAGTTGCCCTTATGTTTTTATTTTGATGTGTTAAAATATGGGAATCAACAAACATGTATAAAGCACTGTAGCCAAGATAAATTTTAACTATTCACATACCATTCACATCCAGTGCTTTCACTATCTTCACCTTTTGAATAGCGGTTTGTTATACCCAACTAAGGGGACGACAACAATAGTGACAATAAAGTCATTACAGGGTTCAGATACCTTTCTTTGCAAATGCTGGAGTTGCAAGCTGAACTTTGCAGTGTGTTCAGAGGTTAAAAAGTGTTCTTGTGTATTACAGAAGGTCAAGTGCAAAAGCAGTATTGATTTCATTCATTATTCACTGGACAGAGGTGCAACAGACACACCTATAGGGTTATTACCTGGCAAGTTTCTCTCGTTGATTTACTTGGACAACAAGGATAAAGATTTTGCAGCACAGGGACTCAACAACTTTGGAGACAGACAGTGAAAGGGAACAAAATATTTTGTTCATCTTTTCCTGCATTTAAATATATAAAAATGCTTGTGGTATAGATTTGAGAAGTGTTGCTTTTTTAAAGAAAAAAGATTTGCAAGCATGAAGAGTTACAATGCCTCTAACTTAGAATGTGGATGAGAAGTAAGATAGTAGCACCTAGGGAAGGGGGAAAGGACTGGCAAGTGAGGTTTGTAGTTGCCATCATAATTTGACTATTTCTGCAGCAAATGTAGATTATGCAGAAATGAAGCTGGGTAAGAAAATATTCTCCCTTGTTAAAAATAGGATTCAAATACTGAACTGAAGAGTTTAAATATTAAAAAAAGCATCTGATGCTTTTTTTTTATATTTAAGGTGCAGAATCCAAAGAGAAATTATTCAGTTCAGCTGAAGATCTTTATTACATTTTAAAAATGTTTAATTTTGACTTATTCAGTTCATTACTCACCCCATTTTCCAGATGGCTTAGGAATATGCTGAGCAAGAGATATCCATGTGGGACACAAAGGTAATCTTCTCCCTCGTGCACATTTTTTTTCCCTATTTTTGTTTCCTGTGTTTTAGTGAGTTATCAATCCACTAGAGAACCTTCTCTGTTGCCCCATTGCACCATGGCTTCTTTATGAGATTTTGGCTAGGAAATTTCTCTAATGCCTTTGGAAAGCTGAATGCTCTGAGATTAAGGTGAAGCTGTTTCTGTTTGGACAAGGGAAAGAACACTCTCGCTCTGGTAATCCTCTCCAGAAGAGCTGTAACGAGACCATGCACAGCTAGTGTCATTCCTACTGCAAAATCATCAAAGCCTGTCCATTTTTCTTTCCATGTGGTAGTACCCTGGCACAAATCCTGCCACAGGCATAGCAAATATTTCTGCCTCACCAGAAATATTCTACGCTGTATCCACATAGTACTCCCTGCCACTGTTGAGCAGATTCTGTTCCTATTTTCCCCACACATTTCATCATGGTTCACATCCTAATAGTAAAAAAGTAGTAATAAACCTTTGTTGGCTGAACCAGCACAACTGAATTTCCTGGGTCTAGATCCAATCCTGAACCAAACTGAGGAGTCAGTGCTGCATAATCACATGTCTTTGCAACCCCCTGTGTTCACATCCTGCTCATGTAGTTTGTAGCTGATAAGATTGAAGTTGTAAATGAAGACTGAAAATTGCATTTCTAGTTTTACTCAGTAGGCAAGCCAGATTGCCTGTAGACTTGAAGTAGTACAGTAAAACGGATCTCAGTTCCTTTCCAGTCTTGTTTATGCTTCAGAGAAATCCACTTAACTCTTGCAACACTATGACAACAGTGGAGACAGCAGTGGTACCAACAGTGAACAGTGAAAGAAATCCAAAAATGAACGTAGAAGGAATAACTTTCTTCTCCAGGAAATTTTCTGCAGGTAGTCTTTTGCAATATGAAGAAACTACACTGAACAACTACAAGAAGGCATATTTTAAAACACTAGTATATTTTCATGTGCCCTATTATTCTGCTTAAAAGCTAGTGTATGGGATTTACACAACATTGTGAAAAAAATGCATTATGACAGTTTATACAGACTGCTTATTTTAAAGAATCATTTATAAAGAGTTATTTCCATATTTCCATGCTATAGATTTTGAAACCCTCTTTTAAAAACGAGTCAACCAAGCTTCAATTTTGATGAGGTTTGATGTCAAATTTATCTTTGGGAAATTACGTGTTTTCTCCAAAGCTCAGTACTTGCTTGTTTTGTTATAGAAATGTCAGTTGGTTACTATTTGGCATGTTGTCATCAGATAATTATTCACATGGTACAAAATGATCTCACTGAATATAAACATATCCCATCTCCTGAATTTGGAAATGAAAGCTGCAGTTTTGCAGAAGCTGAGACCCCATGACCTTTGCCGTCTCCAAAGAGCTACTTATTGCATCATTAGTCACATGTAAGATTTCATAGGGTCAGGAGACAAGACAAGGGAAAGGTAAAGAAAATATGATCTAGCAATTTCTTAGGAAGCCAGTTCTTCATCTGAAAAATAGCAGAGTTCACCCGAATTGAGACAGTAATGTCTCCACTGGGGAGTAGTCTTGTGATATTCTGCATTCTCTGTTTTCTCTGCTTGCCAAAACTCAAAACTACTCTGTACAATAGCATGTCTGCATAACTCTGAGGCATAGGGTAAAAGATAAAAATCAAAAGGAAGACAGGAATAGTACTGGCTGGTTTACTGAGCGTGGAAAATGCTGCATGTACTTTCCATGGACATAAAGGTGCAGCTCCACTAGTCAGTTGGCCTTTCCATCCCTCTCACTTCAATGGCATTGTTCAACTGGGCCACCCCCATATTTACACAGTGGAAGTGTAAATCTTGCAATAAACAAAGAAGGCAGGATATTTAAAAAGTGCAAGTAATTACATACAACTAAATCTGTGNCAATCGATCCTCATAAGCCTTATCCTCCAGGCCTTTCACCAGTTTCTTTGCCCTCCTCTGTACTCGCTCCAGCACCTCGATATCTCTCTTGTGTTGAGGTGCCCAGAACTGGACACAATATTCAAGGTGTGGCCTCACCAGTGCTGAGTACAGGGGGACAATCACCTCCCGACTTCTGCTGGTCACACTATTTTTTATGCAAGCCAGGATGCCATTGGCCTTCTTGGCCACCTGGGCACACTGCTGGCTCATGTTCAGCCACCTGTGGACCAGCACCCCCAGGTCCTTTTCTGCCAGGCAGCTCTCCAGCCACACTTCCCCAAGCCTGTAGTGATGCATGGAGTTGTTGTGGCCCAAGTGCAGGACCCGGCACTTGGCCTCATTGAAGGCCATGCCATGCCATCCAAGTCGATACTTTCTCCTACTATCCTGCTGTCACAGGATAGTATCCTGCTGTCACAGGATAGTAGGAGAAATATTTTATCTAGATTGCAAAAAAGATGTGGATATTTCTATCCATAGCATTCATAGCTGTAGATTTTCTAACATCAAATTGTCTAGGCTGCTACTGTTCATGTTTGGTTTTTAAACTGATAATGAACAGGGCAATGAAGAAATTTACTTCCATGTTAAAGTGTTGTGCAATTAAGGCTTATTAGTTGAGTGCTGAATGTCTTCAGCTTCCACTAAAGCTGAATGCCTCACAGGCTTGCATCTTCTGCCAGACACATTGTGGATGTTAGGATATTAGTCTGTGAACCGTATGCTCTACTGCAGCTGGAAGTGAGATACAGAAAATGCTGTTAACCTTTAAAAAAAAAAAACAATAGCATGTTAAGCATGTTATTTTTCCATATACTTGCACTGAAATGTGTGACAGGAGATGAAGAACATAGGAGAAAGAAAGTGTAAGTAAAGTGGGAGGAGAATTATAAAGTCATCATAGAAGCAGCCTCAATATTATACATAATTAAATTTTGAGCCCATTGCTCCGAAGGATCAAGATTCTGGATCGAGATTTAAGGGGTGTCTAACACTTGTCATTTTTTCCTATTATTTTTTTCTCTGAATATTAATGTCATAAATTTACTGTCCATTTATTTATTTTATTTAGCTCATTTGGAACTTTTGAAGCTACAAACTCTACTTACAAAATTCCTCCATTTATTAAAAAAAAACCCAAACAACAAAACAAGCTCAATCACACATGTAGACTTCCTCCTCTGGGTCTGGTTGCTTTGCTTCAATAGCATTGGTATTTTCACCTGACACTTTTAAAGACAACAGAAGAAAGTGCAAGGGAAGAGTATAAAGTCATCATCAACTCATAAAAGACTTTCCATCACTGTAAGAATCCCAGCCAGACATGATTCAGGGCTCTTACTATTTCTTAGGCAACAAGCATTGGTATTAAATTGTGGTCTGTATGAGGTGAGGATCACCATACAGTTTTAGCTCCACTGGAAAAAAGAAGAAAATAAATTTGACTATTAGCCATCAATTTTCATGAAAATGTTTCACAGATAAATTATTTTGATTTTGAATCATCATCAGCTGCCAAACTATTAAGAGTATTGAATTTCATTCAGACTGCCTTATGACACAGCAGCAGGCATGTTAAAAGAGCTACTTGACCTTAGAAAAAATTAATACATGAGTAAAGCATATGAATTCCACTGTTCAACTGGTAACTTTTTTACACTTTCTGCAGACCAGCTTTTAATATTTTTGTTTTATGTGTGGTAATCTCTCATTTCACCTTCTTTTTTCCTCTGATGCTTAGGTTAATATTTTATTTTGGTGGCAAGAGGAAAATATACAGATTTTAAATGAGAAGAAAAGCTGTTTACAGGCTTTAGTCTTCCTTTGGTTAGGAGGTTATGCAGCTGTGCTACATAAAGCAATTAAGCTTACTGGAAATATAAAACACCATTTGCCTTGGACATCACACCTCCATTTAAAGGAGTTTTGCACCCAGCAAGGAGGTCATGATTAAAAGCATATCCAAATTGGCTTTTATAGAGTACTGTCACAGCTCAGGAATACTTCTCCTCAATCAAGCAAAGAAAAGGAGATGATGTTTCTCTTTTTCATTTCAGTAGAAATTGAGAAATGGCATAATGGGGTTATGTTCTTTAATCTAAGACTTGTAGTTCATCACCATCCTAAGAAATGTCCTTTGTTTCCTGTTATTTTTCCTTTCCTTTTATTGCACCAATAAGCATATCCCTCTAAGAGTCTGTTGAATGCTTATCAGATAAAGTTGCTGCTCTAATCTGTCTTGAGATGTCCGATTCAGGCCTTTTGGAGGAAAACATACGTAGAAGTTTTACAGGTGGGATATAGTAGAGAACGGTGAAAGGAGGACTATGAAAAGGCACTCTGAGCATAGCCATAGCTAAGCAGCCTTATTCATCTGATATTCTTAAAAGTATTCTTGGACTTGAGCAAAGATCTCTCATCTCGCAGAACTGACACCAGAGTGTGAAAGGAAGAAAAGTGGTGTATAACCTCATTCCATAAAAAACTTTTCTCAAAAGTAACAACAAGAATATCTGTCTATTTGACAAGAGAACCTTTTGGTAATTATCAGTATCTTCCTATGAAAAGTGGAAATAAATAAAATAATGAATAAGGATATTTGCAGTAGAGGATTTTCAACAGGCTTTCTATTTCTTGTTGTAGTATCAAAATATTAATATTCTTTATCCCAAACATGCATATGTAATTTTTTTCTGACCAGCACTTATTCCTTTTTCTAGCCTCCGGTAAACATAACTATGAGCCTATAAAATCCTTCTCCCTTTATCTTTTATGGGATGTAGCAGTAGTTTGCAGCAGCTCCACACATATTCATGTCAGTAAAAATGGCACTTAATCTAATGCAATGATTTTAGAAACTACATTTATTTAAGCAGTTAATGACTCTTGCTACAGTAACTTTTCATTAGCTCAGGTTTTATTTTCACTTTATTTTCCGTCCCCTCTATTGTACAAAGAATAATGAATCTTCATATTGTGTCAGAAGTTTTTCCTTCACTTGCAAGCAGGAGGAGTTCTCTGAATCTCCAAATTTGTGAGTCTTCTGCACCATACTGCCTTTTCCATAATACTGTGATACCTCTGAGGTTAGCTAGGCACATCAACACTAAAGAATCCAGTAGGCTCACATAAAGTCACTTTGCAGTTCTCTGGGAGATGATTGCTGTCTACAATATTCAAGAACTTTACCCATTTAAGCATGCCCCTTCCCTTCATCCCAAAGTTATTACACTGCAAATAAAATTTGTTGGGTTTTCTCTGTTATTTAAATTACTCTATTTGGAATGTTACAGACTTCAAGTGTCTTATGCAAAGACTGTTTTTCTGACCTTCCTTTTCAGTGGTCTTCTTACAATTGACAGTGGCAGGCTGTAAATCACTCATATGACTGCTAGCTATACCACATTTGTAACTAAAAATTTCAAATTACCTTAATGCCATCAATTTGAAAGCATGTTTATCACCAATAGGTAAAGCAAGGAAATGAAAAGCAGCAAATATATGACTAGATAGATGTATAACCACAGTAACAGCTTTTCTTTTTTTGGTATTAAATGTAGAATTCAGCTGATTGTGAATCTTCTGCATGTATATCAC
>VZTM01030344.1:0-13823 GCA_013400555.1 Jacana jacana | reverse complement strand
AACCTTTGGTAACAAATACTCTCTTCTTCTGAAATGAAAGGCTTTGGTTAGGGAGAACTAATTCATTAATTTTGAAGGGTTTTCTTTCCTTCTGTTTTTGGACTGGTGTCTGTAATTGAAGACCAATACTGGCACTAAGATTTCTTCCTTGTGATGGTAACTCATCACCACCAGTTCCATTTTTGTGCACTCAGTTGACAACACAAATTTCAGTGGTGTTCTCATTAACACAGAAATCCTTCTTGAATACATATTAAATTTTCCATGAGCTAAACGTAATACTTACCATCCCATCTAAATTGACAGGGTCTTATTTCTATACCATATGGTTGAATCTATTAAACTCCAATGTTTCTCAATTAATATTTTTATAGTTGAAAACAGAGGACTTCTTTATCTACTTCTCTGATACGCGTTTATTCATCTGCCTTTAGATTTCCAGTGATATGTTAAACAGATTTTCGATGTTTTATTTTGAGGATTAACTCTAAAGATTTTTAAAAATTATTTTTGAGATAAATTCCAATCTTCGCTTTTACTAGAGTCTACCATGTTCTGGTAGTCTAGAGTCCTTGAAGGCTTATTGGTGATTCTGGTCAAGAAAAATTAAAAATGGTGTTATTTGTAGAAAGAATATCATTAAGTAAGTTTCATACCTACTTTTTTTTTTTTTTTTTAATTAGGAATTTTTTTTCTATATATGAATACTGTTTTTTATCCTACTGGACCTGTAAGTAGAATGGCATTTGGTCTCTTTATAAAAGATAGTCAAGACCAAACTCTGCTTAATGGATCCTGATGATGATGAATAATTTTATTTTGTGCTATTACCCTTCCCCCACTCCCCCTCTTTGTGTTAGCTTTTCTCAAATAAAAAAGAGCTGAACCCCTAGGAATGAGGAAGAGATTGAGAAATCTATGACAAAGTTGTTTTCAGAGGAAGCAAGTGAGTTACAGTGGGAAACTAGAAGCATGGAAGTGACAGACTGTGCAGGTGAGGGAAAACCCTTCAAGGTCTTGGGAAATTTCTGAAGAGAACAGGATCAGTGCTACAATGCATACCCGATGAACTGGTAAAACTGAAGCTCGGAGCAGATAGATAGAAAGCAATGTATACATTAATTTTTAACTTCTATCTTGCCTTTTCCAGTTGTTTTGAGTTTTGATTATTTAAAAACCAAATAAAATTATTAGTTTCTTAAACCTTTATCTGGATATCAGGAGGAGGATTTTTGGACTTTTGGGTAGTTCATATGAATTCATATGGGATAGGTCAATGCAGATCAACCTCAAAGCTCTGTTCAGTTTGGGCGGTCTCATGTTACTCAGCTCATGCCCACACTTGAGGGCTGGCTTGGCAGGTTTGGGCTCAAGCAACTGCTCAGTTTCCTACTGAAAGATAGCATTATGTCTCAGGATGATTTCAAATAGTGCAGGGAGTCTGTTTTGTTGGCAAGTGTAGCTAACATCTCTTTTTGATTTTGAACAATATCACAGTGTGCACTTGCGTAGGCTGGACTGACGACATGGTATTCTTAATGTTAAAATAATAAGCAGTACAAAGTCATCCTGTAGGAAACGCAATCAGAGGATAAATAAGCACAGTTTAACTACTTTCAAGGTTTTAAAGTAGCACCCAATCTACTGAGCTGACATTAGCCTCCTGTTATTTCAATTCTTTACCTTTTTCTGCATATACTTCTCCTGGACTCCAGGAAAAAAAATTAAGCTTTTCACAAGAAGTATTGATAGCAGCAAGCTGTTATTTCAATATCAGATGCTATCCTAGTTTCTTAACTCTTTTAGCTTGCCATTTTTAGCTATATCTGTTTTGATAAATCAATAAATACTAGCCCCCCAGGAGCTAATGTTCAAGTTTAAGGGAGCTATCACAGAGAACTGCAGCTTAGAAAGGAGGTTCACAAAGTCTCTTCCCTTTTCTGTGTCTGTAGTTGTAGTGGTACTTTTCAGTCCTTCTCATGAAAACTCTTAATTATTTCAAGCGGCACAATATCTGGGTTTTTTTTGTTTAATTATTTTTGGTTTAATTTAATTTTGTTAAATTTAAACAGCAAATTTATTGCTGTTTTTAGAAGACATTCTGATCCTTTTGCCTTCTGCCTGCCTGAAAGGTAAATATTCTTACCAGAGCTGAAGCTTTCTAGATCCCTTGTTTCCCCATAGCATTTATTTGGTCAGCCAGTGGAATCAGCTGCCCAGGGAGGTGGTGGAGTCACCCTCCCTGACTGTGTTTAAGAGCAGATTAGATGTGGTGTTGAGAGATCTAGTGTAGGGGGGAACTTGTAGAGTAGGGCTGATGGTTGGACTTGATGATCCCAGGGGTCTCTTCCAACCTAAATGATTCTATGATTCTATTCTATTTTTTTTTACAGAAGCTGGACTGCTTTGTACAACATACATACCATTTTTATACCTTCAGCTCATAGTTATCTAGTTACAACTCATTATTTAGAGGTAGGATTCAGAATTAAAGTATAAAATAGGTTTTGTATTACAAGATTCAGAAGTTTTGTACTGCAGTTACCAGTGACTTTTTTTTTAATTAATAGAATGGCTTTTTAAATTCTACTTGCATTTTGTGCTTAATATTATGGACATATCCTTTTCTATCTGGGGTTCTGTGTCTGATTTCTCAGGCTCTCTTGATTACCATCTCATGAGTGAGTGCTATGGGTCTGAGCACCTGGCAGCCATATAGTGTCCTGCTCTTAGGATTGCTTTTGTATCCTGGTCTGAAATGTGCATCCTTCAGTGTTATTAAACATACATGCCATTTATCTGTGTGAAATTTTAAAGAAATCTACCTTTTGAGAACATTTGCAACTGCATCACTGCCATTTCAGGATTTTCATCAGAAAGACACATATCTCTGGGAAAAATTGCTTTTTCTGAATTGCCTCTATCTTCTTCAATGCTCAAATCATGGCCAGAGTGCAATTTTGGCTTACAAAGCAAGTCCTACCAGATGATGATTGCTTCCCAATGTCTAGTTTTGGTTTTGTTTTTGAACATGTCAACTTTTTACAACTGTAATATGAAGGAAAACTTGAACTTATTTACACATAGTGGAACTCAGGTTTAAGGTATGAAAGGTCTGAACTTTGGAACAGTGATACATTGAGTTTCTCAGTTTGGGATGTGATTCAAATAGAATTACACTTCTGATATCAAGCTTTTTGCCTTTTGTTACGGAAGAAAGACGTCAGAAAATAGACAAATACTATCAAGCTTACATGGGGGAATGTATATTCTGAATACATTTTCATAGATAATATTTAAAACACTTTTAGCTAAGAGCAATAGTATAAAAAGTACCAAAGATCACTTGCTAATGGGTGAACTTGCAACAATCATGTAATAATATCCTTAAAATTCAATACAAACTAGAGTAACATATCTTGCTGCTTCACTTCCAAAGGGACAAATATACCATCCAACACTTCGCTCAAATTCAGGCATCTAGAAAGAACTAGAAAGACTCTAAGTCCTAAGTCATATCTTAAAATTGTTTAAAAACATCTGCACATAAAGTGTTTCATTGAGGTATTAGTTCTAGTATACATTTTCCATTTGAATGGTTTCAAAGTTTATTAATTACAACAGCTTTATTTTTAAAATAAAATATTTAAAAAAAAAATATTTTTAAAGCCTTAATAGGATTAGGTAACCAATGTTATAATAATAAGCTTATCAAAATTCCAAACTTTATAATATGTAACATAAATCAAGCTATGAGATAGATTAAATAAAAGACAATGAAAGATAAATAAAAGGCAGTTGAAATCAAGACAATGGTGCAGTAGGGTCTGGATCACTGCCTTCATGTAGCTGTCTGAAGTTTATGCCACCATGAAAGACTGAAAAATAGTCCACTTTCATGAAACAGCAAATGAAGGTGATAGTGAGAAACTCTTATTTTCCCTGATTTCCAATGTGTCAAAGTAGGAAAAGTTCTAACAATTGATAGTCCTTTAGACTTGAATTTCCATACAACTTTTATTGCTCTCTTTTTGCTTTTTATGATGAGCTAAGAAATCAGTCTTGTTTATCACCTGCTCTGGTAACATTGGTCACAAAAGTTGCTGGATGGTTTAAGTAATCAAAGATAGGTAAAGACTTGCGAGCTAGACTTGTAAGAACAACCTTTTCATAACATGAAATATGATGTGTAATGGATGCAAAAAATAGTAAAACTGACCAGATTTTCACATAATACAAAAAAGATGCCAAATAGAACGAGTGTATTTAAGCTAACTGTCATGGTTTAGGCTGGGCTGGCCACTGAATGAATAACAACACATGCTCTCTTTTTACCTCTCTCTTTTCCCAGAAGAGAAAGGAGAGAGAATAAGGGAGAGAGATTTGTGTTAAAAAGAAACTAAAGCTAAAGCTAATTTAATGAAATATTAATAATAATAATAATAAATTAATATGTATAAGAAAATGATGGTATATATATACATTATTTACATCCAATATTGAGCTCCCAAGATGACAACCACATGGTCGGCAGGCACGGGAAAGTCCGAGACTGGACTCTCTGATGGATGAGAACTGAATTTAGAATGCTGGGATCAGGGTCAGAGGCGGATGGACAGACAGGGTCCACATCAGCCGTCAGCCATGGAAGGGAGAGAGTCGACCCATTGATGCCTCAGCTTTTACACTGAGCATGATGAGGTGGGATGGGATATCCTCTGGTCACTTTTGGGTGACCTGTCCTGTCTATTCTTCCCTATTGGTGCGACCTCTCTACACTCTTTTCTTCCAAACCCTCCAATGTGGCACATAGTTGACCTCAGTCATTACAGTAATAAATATAAGCAAAAGCCTCTCTGAGTACCATTGCTTGTTTTTAACTATATACTTCCAGCCTTATCACCCTGGAAGCAGAAACTGCCTGAAATATATGCAGTTAATTTTAGAGAGTGCCATTAGTGAGAAGAGACTTAACTGAAAAGTAAAATTACTGAAAGCGAAAATTGGTTCTGTTCTGCCTCTAACCAGGACAGTTAATGAAAGCTGAAGACTGGGCTAGTAGTTCTTAGCTGGTCTCTGCTTCTTTATGTGCTGTGAACTGTCATGACATATTCTTTAACCACCATCCCTTGCTTTAACATAGCAGATAAATACATTTTATCAACTTTGAAATTAAAATATTTTATTTTTGGATCCTTATTTTACCAAAGCAGCAGATTGCTTATTCAGGATTTTTTTGCCTTCAGTGTTATATAGTTCCTAGTATTTGAGGATTTAATAGAATGAGTATGAAAATCTGTTATTATAAACATAACGTATTATCCATGAGATAATAGATGGAAAGTGATGAATTACCAGAACATAAATCTATAACATTCACTCATGATTAGTAATAACAGAAGAATGGCAAGGTTGATTTATTACTTGCTAGTGTATCTATTCTTGTTCAGGATTTTTCCAATTATAGAACATAGACAAATTTAATTCAGATTATTAAAATAAGGAAATTGTTTTCTGTTTTCCATTCTGTAACTACTAAAGTTTTTTATTTTCTCATAAATTTGGTATTAAGCATAGCATTCATCAAAGTGCAAAACGCAATGTTAGACATGTAGTTTATTTTAAATCTCATATTTCATCAACAGAAAGGATACTCTGTGTTAGGAACTGCAAGAAGTTTGAGCTTTAGAAAGTCTACCACAAAGCAAAATCATCTTTCATAAATAGCTGAAATCCTCATAGAGAGAAAACAGATTAAATACATTCAGATGTTAGAATAATGTATCTAATATTGGTGCAGTGGTTTAATTTCCTGTTTGAGCCATGCTTCTTCAGTACATGGCAGAAGTCTCCTTGTGATAAATTTCAAAACTTCTGTCTCTACTCTGCTTTAGACTCTCCCAAACAGCAAGAAAACCAGCAGTGTTTACAGCTGGTCACAGTCCCATAAGTAACCATACCTAAGAAGGAAAAAAATGTCAGAAAAAAATTATCAACTTTTATTCTTATTGTCCTGCCATTAACAGCATTTTTTCTGGTTATGGGAACATACTGTTTTCTAGTAGGCAGCTGGAAACCAGTGATCTACAGCACAGAAGGGCAGACATCCTTAGAAAATTGGTAAGACTTGAGATATTCCTTCCTGAGTGGTTAGAAATTGCTGGGGGGCTGTTGCCGCTTTTCCTGGGTGGAGCTGGGTTCTGACTCACCCTTCTATTACTGACTTTCATAAGATAAATACACAAGTGCAGTAGCTATGGTATACATAGTACACTTGAAAGTTGAAAGTGAAAAGTACAAGTGAAAGTTGAAAAGCCGCAGGATGACAAGACATAGCTATCTGAAGTTGCCAGGTCTTACACTGACAACTGAATATATTACCTATAGTTATAGAGAAAACAGAGACAGACAGACATGTTGAAATGGCACAAGGATATGATCAAAAGTTCCATCAAGAGAAATTTCAATTGTGCACGGAAGAAAAAAAGTCACAATGAGAGTGGTCAGCAACCGAATATATTGTCCACAAAGTGAAAATATGAACATCTCCTGTTTTCAGGGTCTTCAAAATTTGACCAAATTGTTCAAAACAACTGAAAAAGTCCTGAGCAATCTGAACTAATGGGACCTGCTTTCAACGGGGAGTTGGACTAAACAACTGCAGAGGTTTTTCTCTATCTAAATTACTCTGTGAGTCTATGAAATAATACAGGCACTTATCATAGAACCATAGAATGGTTTTGGTTGGAAGGGACTTTAAAGGTCTTTGAGTTCCAACAACCCCTGGCATGGGCAGGGACACCTCTCTCTGGACCATGCTGCTCAAAGACCCATCCAGCCTGGACTTGAACATTTCCAGGGATGTGTCATCTACAACTTCTGGGAAACATGTTCCTCATTTGGGCTGCAAATGCACATTGCTGGCTCATGTTGAGCTTCTCTTCCACCAACACCCCCAACAATCCCAAATCCACGTTGCCAGCAGAAATACTGGTCCTAGTACCAACCCCGGAGGAATACTACTCATCACTGCTTGCCACTAGGATATTGAGCCATTGACCACAAGTCTTTGAGTGTGGCCATCCAGCCAATTCCTTATCCACCCAGTGGTCCCTCCATCAAATCCATGACCAACCAATTTTGAGGCCGGGATGTCACGCGGGGCAGTGTCGAATTCTTTGCATATGTCCAAGTAGGTGACATCTGTTGCTCTCCTCTTATCCACCAACCCTGTAACGCTGTTGTAGAAGAACACCAAATTCATCAGGCATGATTTTCCTTTAGTAAGCCATGTAGGATGTCACTGATCACCTCCTTATTTTCCATTAGACTTTGGAGAGTTTGCAGGAGGATCTGCTCTATAATCTTGCTGGGCAAAGAGGTGAGACTGACTAACCTGTAGTTTCCTGGGTCCTTGTCATTTCCTGGGTCCTCCTTTTTATCCTTTTTAAAAATGGGGGTTATATCTCCCCGTTTCCAGTCTGTGGGAACTTCACCACATTGTCATGACTTCTCAAATATGATGGATAGTGTCTCGACAACTTCATCTGCGAGTTCCCTCAGAACCCATAGATGAATCCCATCAAGCCCCATGGACTTATCTACCTTCAGGCTCCTCAGCTGGTTTTGAACCTAACCTTGTCTTCTCCTACAGTGGGAAGTACCTTATTCTCCCTTTCCCTGCTTTTGCCTTCTGCAGCTTGGGCAGTGTGGTTAGAGTCCCTGCCAGTGAAAACTGAGGCAAAAAATCATTGAATACTTCAGGCTTCTCCTTGTCCTGGGTGACTAGGTCTCCCATTTTCTTCTTGTGTGGGCCCAAATTTTCTTCCTTTTATCACTGACGTACGTATAGAAGCTTTTCTTGTTGCCCTTAATGTCCCTGGCCAGATTTAACTCTATCTGGCCTTTAGCTTTCCTAACATGATCTCTTACTGCTTGGGCAATTTCTCCCATGCTACCTGCCCTTGCTTAAGACTCTTCTTTCAAAAAACCACACATGGTATTAGAAAATTCCTTTCTTTCATTCTCGGACATGATCCAGATCTGGAGAAAGAAAGACATGTGAAACAAAATATTTTTAAACCCACTACAATCACTTTTCAATAAGAGTATCCCAGAAGATTTTAGGAACAAAAACGTTTTAGAAATGGGTTTCTCCTTCCATAATGGGTTTTTATTCAGTGACACTTTATTTTATTGATTTCTAGCCTTCAGTAATTTGAATTATTTTTGCAATGGACCAGTATGAAATCTCATTCCAAACTGCAATTTCATTTTACTCAGGGAAGAGAAATCTAATTGGCAGTTAGATCAGCTTTCAAAGCCTAAAGTAAAAGACAGGTCAATTAAGCTTTAGGTTCTCAGATAGTGCCCAGCTGTGATTTATTATCCAGAGTTAAACTTCAGTCCAGACTTAGGTTATATTTTACCACTTCAAGAATTTTCAGCTCTACTTAGGTGTTGAAGCTTTTGTTATTGCAGAGGGGGAATCTTTGTGCTGAGCTGAGGACACAAATCAGACTTTAAATTCAGAGCATTCCCAGGGCTGCCTGTCACTTTGAAAACATTTATTAGCTCTTAGTACTAGCAGATAGTTAGCCAAACTGTATTGGCAGAGTTACCTGAGGAAATGCAGCTCTGCTGGACAGCCTGCATAGAAGAAAAATAATGAAAAGTCTGATAAATCCAGGTAAGGTAAGTGATCTTAACAGATGAAGCGAGATTCTAACAAGTGAACAACGAAGTGTGTTAGCTCATACCTAAGGGAATGCACTTTAACCATTTGCTATATTTCCTGGAAATGTGTGTTTTTGTCTGTCCCTTTACTCCCTTTAATAGAAGATCAAGGTGGCTTCCTTAAAAGTATCACATTAACATAGCAGAAGATGGGAATTTGAATCCAGCAGGTAATTTCCCTTGAATCAATTTCTATTTTGTTTTCTTTTTATTTGCTCTTAGATGTTTCCTATACTTTACCCTTCCTTTGTTCTACACCAAATAATGCTGGTGATAAGGTTATTAAGGCATCTTCTAAGTTCAGCGAAAAATATTCATGAAGAGGTAAGGAGAAATAGTTCATATAGGGAGGCAAGAAGAAAAGGGAAGAAAATTACTTGGCTTGACAACAGTAGAATAAATGCAGAAACAGGGAGAGCAGCCTGATTGATCCATAGCATTGATTGATCCATTTTATAGAATTTTTTCACAAAAGTACAGAGGGCACAACTCTGTGAGCTGCGTAAAAACTTCACATATTTTGAGAAGGAACATTTACCCAGATATATGAAAGTATTGGTATTTAGTTATTTATACACATTAAAATATATATATTTAAGTAATTACTGTAGTGTGCTGGTAAAACAAAAGCTAAATACTGAAGGTTGCCCATGCTTTTAAAAAAAAAAACAAACAGCATCTTCTGTAAGACACATACATATGAGAGCTTAGAATAAGCTGTATTCAAGGTCATTCCAAAGGCTTTGTAAGTGTTTAAGAAGACATTGAGGAGTTAACAGCAGAGGTAGAAATCTGTGGAACTCAGAGAGCATGCTACGTACTGTGACCACCAGTAAGCAGTAAACATATGAAGATTGCTTTTTTGCAAAGGATTCTGAAAATACAAGTTTCAGTCAGATTATTAAATGATCCTTTCCTGAACTAGAGTCCTCAACTGAGCTTAAACCTGACATTTCCTTGGATTTTGATTCTGTATTGTGTGCACTTCATTGGACATGATCCTTTATTTCATAAATTACCAGTGTTCAGCAGTGAGAATAACAATCACTTGCTTTAAAAATCAATCTTATAGAATGTGCCAGTCAAACAAGTTAGCCAGCATGTTACTCTAATTTTCAGTACAAATTTCAATGCAGTTTTTGCCAGCCGTACCTGTTGCCATTAGTGAGAAGTAAACTTTTTGTCTTGAAGGAAGACATTAATAGACTTATATTAATAATAATTAATATGACTTTATAAACTCATCATTATGATTTTGCAGCTGTTGTATTACTTGGGACATATTATTTTCTGTTGCAGTTTTTTCATGACATAGCTACCAGCATTTGCATCACAGTAGAAACAAAATTCCCCTCTCTGTGTATGCCTAGTGCTTCCTANATGTACATAGCATATTTATGTTTACAAAATGCTCTATACTTTTCCAAGCCATAAAAGCAGTTTTATTTGAAGGACAGGTTTGCATCATTTTTTGCTGGGAATAATTCTTACTTGAATATTTGGGCAGTCTTTTGTGTCATCAGATGTTTGGGGGAAATAGTTTGGAGAAATATGATAACAGTAAATAGATATAAATTTTTCTACATAAGAATACCAACCAAGCTTTAGCTCAGTAAGAATAGCTAAATAAAATTCAGATACTACAAGTTACACACAAGTTGTTTACTACCAACACAGAGTTAGAGAAAATATTTTTATTACAATATTAATTGAAAAATCAGATCTGAAATAACAACAAAATCAGAAATTCAAACCTTCAGGTGTTACAGGAAGGCAGCATGACTTCACACAAATCTGCAATTAAAGAAAGAATTAAAGAGAGAAATCATTTTTTTTGATGTCATTTCTGTTTCATCACTTTTTTAATTTTCCCAAGATAAGGAGGGACAGACATGATCTGTTAATAGTCCCAGATGATATACCTGAAAAGGCAAGCAGAAAATGAGTCAGGAAGCTTTGTTATTTAAGCACCATTTAAACTAGAGCTTAAGTGATGAATCCACAACGGCATAAAATAATCTGGAGAAATGTTTATAAACATTCACAACACAATTTGTCTTTGAAACAAAATCATTGATGCAACTGATTTCCAAAACACTAATGATACCCCCCTCAAAATCGAAATGCAAAGGCTGTAATTTCCCCAGAAGGATTCCTAAAATGAATAAATATAATTATTTTCATTTCAGCAGCTCTATTAGTTTAATATCGGACCACAAAAAAACATTGCAAAATAAAAGAGTTTTTAAAAAAACTGGGTTTGGTTTAGCTTTCTTCTAGAGATTGAAGACAAAGTCAGTCAGCAGTCAATTGTGAGCTTGCAGATAGTATGGTGACTTGGAAATTACCTGAGCGTAATATATAAATATATATTTATCACTATAAGTAAAAATATTTGGATTCAAAATTCTAGGCAAATTGTCTTGTGCTCGCATGTTTTAGGGCAAATCTCTCAAATGATAGATGCGCATAATCCTTTTCTTCTGTGTACCATCCCAGAATTTCCAAGTTCTATTTCTGTTTAGCGCTAGATTCTGATACCTTAATTCATAACAAATAATTATATATTTCATTAGTATCTCTCCCACCTACAAATAATTTTGATATTTAAATCAAGGCTGTACTGAGACATATATTATAGGTGTTACATATTTGAACAACAGTGGAAAAAGCACCAGGAGGCATCTACCATCTTTCTACATGACAAGACACAGTAAGCAGTAGAATCAGAATAACATCTAAATCCTCAATATAAAAGCCCTTATCCAAACAGTTAATAAATGTCTACTTCTGTATGGTTCTATACTTCAAGGCAACTTGGAGAGAAAAATATTTTCCTTTGTACAAAACTATCCAGAGAAAGCTGAAACAGGTTTAGTGTAATTAAGACCTTACACCTCTGAAATCTGCCCTCCTACTTACTCCTTGCTGAAGCCTGTCCTCTGTATGTCACATAAGAGAATTGATCTAAGTACCTGCATGAGGAGGTACTAAAGTTTCTTGTAATCTGAAATACAGCATGCTTTCATATTAAGGGACAATATTATTACAAAAGTGTTGTGGTTTAATCCTGGGAAACAGCAGAGCCCCACCCTGCCACCACTTCATTCCCCCCACAATGGTACAGGTAGACAGTTGAAAGGATAAAAGTGAGAAAACTCATGGATTGACATAAAGACAGTTTAATAGGTAACACAAAAGCTGCATGTGCAAACAATGTAAAACATGGAGTTCATTCTCTATCAGCAGGTGGATTTTTCAGTCATCTGGAAAGCAGGGCTCCCTTGTGAGTAATGGTTACTTAGGAAGAAAAATATCATAACTCTGAATGTCCCCCTGCTTCCTTTGTTCCTCCAGCTTTTATTGCTGAGCATGATGTCCTATGGTATGGAGTACCCCTTTTTCAGTTGTCACAGCTGAATCCCTTCCCAAGTTCTTGTGCACTCCCAGCCTACTTGCCAGCAGGTCAATGTACTTGGTGGCGGGTCAATGTGGGGACCAAAAATATTCCTTGACATTTTGTAAGCACTAGTCAGTAATAACTAAAATATCTGTATTGTCTACACTGTTTTAAGCACAAATCCTAAACATATCACCAAATGAGCTACTATGAAGAAAATTAACTCTATTCCAGCCAAAAGCAGTACGGAGACACGTATATTTTGTATTAATGAAATATATGCAAATATATTTCATTAATGCAAAATGAAATATAATGAAAGAGCTACAGAAAGCGTGTCCTTTTGCTTTGAAAGGCTTATTTCCCAGTTGGATGCTTTATGAAGACCATCTAATTCAGATTCAGGTTTGAAAACTATATAATATCATCTAGTTCTGCAGTAACTATAGACATACACTGAATGGACTCATGGTTGTTTAAGAGTTCAGCAAAAGAGAGGAAGGTGAATATATGTGTGGGAAAATACTTGCGTAGGAAAACTATCCCAGTTTGGAATAAAAGCAAGCTGATATTATTGACACCATTTAAAAGTAAATAGGATATAGATGGGACATTTCCTTTTTTTTTTTTTTTTTCCCAAGAGCACATTACTAGAATCTATATAGATACCAAACTCGCTCTAATTATATTCAGTTGGAATTGTTTTCTCTGTGAGTATGATACATTTGCTTTAGGATGCATTTGTCAGTAGTTTTTGGCATCCTAGTAGAGCACTGCCTTCTAACTGGGTTTAATTTAGCTTCTGATTGCATGGGTTTAGTATACTGGGTCCTTCAGGCTGACAAGCTGTAGTTGCTTAAGCTAGTGGGGTCAACTGATGAAGTAATCTGGAGTAATATTGTTGGTTTTTCATTGCCATTGCCATCACCTTGACTGGGAAGGAAACAGTGATTAAATGATCCACTGAAATATTTAGAGTCTGCTTGGTTCTCAGAAGTGATTCACGTTGAGGTGTTTATAATCTGTTCACAAATTTTCTCATGGGAGGAAAGTAGCTGGAGAGGCTCTTGAATCAGAGAATGCTTGCAAATGGCCTCTAGGTAGGTTTGCCCTATTCTTCAACTTTGCATGCACCTGATTCCAGCAGAACTATGCTCCAACTTAAAAAGTGAGAGTAATAACACTTGGTTATGTTATACTTTTTGGTGATATTTTGGTACAATCAGGTATGTTCTTTTGCTTCAGAGGCTAATGAATACTGCTGATACATCTGAAGCACCTAGTCCTGCTTCGGAAAATCATTGGTAATTAGTTCCTAATTATTGACTGACCAAGCTCTAACTTAGGCAATAAGTATTTTATGCATAAAATTTGACATATCTTCAAAGCTGCTGAGGATTTCATGAAGTTAAGTACATCAGTATGATGGCTAACATCAGCAATTGTATAGTTTATGCAGGATTGGACCTTTCCAGATGGAAAAATGTCCAAATGATAATGAATCAGAGCAGAAGATTTAATTCACTGCAAGAAGACAAAACCACATCTGATAGGATGGACAAGGATAATAACCATAATAGGTTTGAGGCCTTGGATCTTGAAGGAGAGGTAAGTGAGGGTGTGGTGGAAGGCCTATCTAAGAGAGCAAATAGTAAAAGGCGATTGACACCATGCCTCAAGACGGCCT
>VZTM01030341.1:0-24535 GCA_013400555.1 Jacana jacana | reverse complement strand
AAAAAAAAAAAAAAAAGCATTGTTCATTTCTACTCAAATTAAAAGCTGGATTGTACTTAAAAGGCACTGGCTTCTATTTGGGAAAGTGCTGATAGACTGTGTTGCAACAGGAGACCCAGAAGGGATTCTGGCTGACTCCTAAATTTCTCCAGGGACTGCTGAATAATGTTCGTGGCAGACACAGTTCAGCCCCTTTTAAATGAAAGCAGCATATGCTCTCTCTTGTTATTTTTAACAAGGCTAATGATACAGGAGATATCACAATAGATCCTTCCTTGCAGTTCCCAAATACAGTGTGATTAATTCCTGGGTCACAGAACAAGGGCAGAGAGGAAGATAAAGGAAAGAAATTATTTAAAAACGATTTCTGATGTTTTCAGTGGGCCATCAAAAACTCAATTGCTGTAAAAATTAATTTAAAGTTTTACTATAGGTTTGAATTGCCAAAATGGACCTTTTTTTTGGACAAGTTTTTACTTGTTCCTTTCATTCGTTTTCAAAAAGCATGCTTAACCTGAAACCCATCTTGAGTTTTCTGAAGCCAAATTGATTGCTTAGAGGAGTAAAGTGAAGTCTTTGCAGGTGTAGAGACTTGATTTTCAAAATTCTGCTGCTGTTAGAGATGGAAGGTTGCCTATGGAAGTATTGTCAGAATGCTCTCCTACCTACAGTGATATTTAAAATCCCAGCAGTATCCAGAAATCAAATAATTGTGGGATTAATGTCTATTATAGATATATAATTTCTGAAGTTAATTTAAAAAAAAACAAACAACAAAACCACAAAACAACTCTATGATTTAAACAATTATTTTAAAAAGGGTGAAATGGTTTAAATTATTTGTTTCTACACCTCTGCCTTACAAGAGGACTGAAGAGTACAAACAACAGTTAAGTACACCCAGTGATGGCCACATAGGATCAGACTTCACAACACATTAATTCAATTCATCCTTAATGTACACCAGATTATAAATGACTGAACATTTTTATTTCATTGAGGTGTCTCCTAAACTCTTTAGGCTCAGAAGACAAAAGCCCAGGATATTGAATAATTAAGCTCCTTAAGAGAAAAGAAAAATCAATTTCAATCTATGAATATAAATTCCATTTCCTCCAGCAGTCCTGGCTGATACTTAATTTAATCATCAAATAGCAACAGTTGTTACATTCCAAAACCAAATTCTAAGACTACTGAAGTGGGATAGAGCACATCAAGGACAACTCTAAATTAAAAGTTAAGTTTTTTCTTTCTTTCTGACAATATTATGTTAATGTCCCATTCACAAGAAATGTAATCCTGAGCTGCTCCGAGGACCCTTGCTGTATCACATGCAGAGGTTGCCTCCAAGTCCAGTAGTACACAAGGGACTGAGGGCTTTATAGATCAACATCAAATATTTCACCCAGACAAACTAATAGACACTACCAGGCATTCACAAAGAATTAACCTCCTGCTTTCACTCTGGACAAAGCTTTCAAAAAAAAGAGCATCCCTTGGAGAGCTGTGGCTAACAGCACCAACCGTGCCAAGCCTCTTCTTCACTGGCCAAGAGAAGTTTTGGCAGCAACTGCAGCAATAGCAAGACTAGGACTTTAATCCCCTTTAATTGTGTCATCCCGTAGGGGATTTGTACTGCTTCAAAAGCAGTGTGTGCTGTGGTTTTGAGTCACCTGATCCACACTGTTTCCCTCTCTGTTTTCACAGCACTGTCACTGGCCAGCAGAACACTGGGCAAATCCACCAGCAGCTTTTGAAGGTCAGCAGGGCACTGCCTGGTTTCACAGCTTCTGTGAAGCCATCTCAGGCCCTAGCTTTTCCAAGCATCCCACAACTTCCTGTAGAGGTTGCTAATTACCAAACATCCATTCTTATATACCAGAGGTTAAAAAAAGGGGGAAGGGGAAAAAAAAGAAGAAAAAAAAAAAAATGGATCTGCAATAAAAGTGCTTTGAATTAGCATGAAGTAACGTAGGAACTTGCCTTCAGTTCCTACAACCAGGAAACATTTAAACATTTTCAGCTGCCTGTCAAACTCATGCCAATGGGCCCGTCCTCAGCACCCTCCTGTCCTGTCACATTTATCTGAAGAAGCATTGCAAGGACCATGGCTGCAGAGTGTTTGTGGTCCAAGAGGGAAAGGGAAAATATGCTTCATGCCATTCAAAGCTGTTAATTCACTAGGAGGTTGTAGAAGAAACGTACCATCAGAAGAGGCACGAGTAGTGCTGAACACTGTCCATCTTACCACTGCAGCTGAGCAAGCAGGAGGAATGCAGGAGAGGCAGGACTGGGAGACAGTGAGGGGATTAAGAAATACAATACCAGGATTCTTCTTCCATTTCCTCTTCTAAGGTAATTGGTCACATCTAATTGAGACAGACCCCTTGTCTAGACTGGCTGCCGGACAGAACAATCAGACCAAATCCATAATTTCATAATGTCTGATGAAAACCTTTACCAATGAAGCAGTTAAAGGTGCAATGGTAGAGTGAATAAGGCATCTTGTTAATGACCCAGAGGTAAACCAGAGCCTTACACCCTTGCTTAGAGCTGTTCTGTTCAATTCAGCTGTGTTTTTGATCATTCAGGCTAAGGAAGCAGCATGATATGGGGGATCTAAAATTTCAGTTGCCTCAACTGGAATATTTAATGTAGTGAAGCAAAGAAGCCTCCAAAATTATTTAATTGCAAGTCCAATTATACAGCATAGACTGAACAATACCAGGAACATTAATGTCTTACTAGGGAAAGAAGAACACCACCATACAGATTTCAGGCAGCTTCACTATTCTGCAACATCGGGAGCCTTTCTGGGCTGATCAACCAACACACAGATTGAGTGGAACATAATTATGGGTCTCAGCCTGGGCAAGCATTAATAACCCTTTTTTTTCCCCCCTTTATTTTCTTCTGTGAGCACCTGACCTTGATTCTGCATGTCAGAATATCTCAAATATATACACATTTCAGTTATTACATTTAATAACATATCATTAGACCTCATTTTTAATATTCTAGAATTTCACTGAGACCCAAAGAAAAGAGAAAGCTATTTCTATAGCAGCACAGGAAGCCTGCAACACAAGCAAGCAGCCAGACAGGTCACATCTCGACACTGTCTGAGAGCAGAGACAGAGTTATAAATATAGTCAAGGTGTTATACATATAGGAGTTAAAAAGAAACTTGTGGACTAAGTGGCTGCTTGACACAACACCAAAATGCTTTTGTTGCAGAGGTTAGGTCTCAAACATTTACCACTTAGGATAGAGATTTCTTTGTCACCAGCAAATGAAGGCCAATCAGCTACTAACTTCAGTTCAGGAATACTGGTGATGGAGGGTACCCAACATCTACTTAGCAACAGGGCTACAGACCATCTGCAAATCCTGAGATGGTGTCCTTGGACTCAGGCTCAGAGACCCTTCACAGTCTCTGTTTTACTGCCATGCGTAAGGTATGGGAAACTATCTCTGCTGACCAAGGGTAGACATGCATTAAAAAATAGAACTACAAGTGTCACCTTGAACTCTGCATATATGTGTGTGTATGTAAGCACAAAGTATGTGTGGAAATTACTTACTAGAAAGACAGACATCTGGGTTAAATGTTCTCTTCACTTAGTTAATCATATGACAGTGTAATTCTGAAGAACGCTGTGTATTAAGCCTCACTGAGGAAAGTGCTTTGCTCAAAAGAGATACGCACATATCAAATGTGAGAACACGAGTTCCTCTGACGTGCAAAATCCATCGTTTACCCCGTTATTTATGCAAGCTGCCGTCAGTTCATTTTTTACACACTCGCATAGTATTTTCCAATCTGTGATGAATGTTAAACAAGATGAGGGTTACTCCCTGACATGTCAGAGTAGTGAGGAAATTCAATTACCTCTTTGTGAGTTCCAAGTTCAATGTATCCACAGAGAGGGTGAAAAGCTCCTGTGCCGCACACATAAACATGGGTTCGGTTGTAAGGCTGGAGAACTCTGACAAAATTGGAACATTCTGTCTATTGGGAGAAGAAAGAGAAAGGTTAATATTCATGTTTATTCTCCTCTTTTACATTATACATTGTACTAGGTCATAGCCATAGTATTGCTGTATGTAAAATCAAAACTACTGTATCAGAGACTGTTTACTAAATAGTTCAAAGCTGTGACAGCTACACTTTTGCAGTGGCTATCTCTTCCGCAGTTCATCAATCAGACTTGCAGGCCTAATTCTGCTATAACGCTTACAGCCATGAGAAGCCCTGCGGTCACAGTACAAATCAGAGAATATCTGCTCAGTCTGTGTTGTAGCAAACAACCCCTGTCAACGGAGGTCAGAGAGCCACTGGATTAGCCTGGCTAACAAATCTCCTGCCTTTGCTCCCAATTCAGGCCTCTGCGCAAGTTTTAACACCAAAGATTACATGATAGAAATCACTGTGGTAGATCGAAGGGCTTCACATAATCCAAGGTTATGTTTTGTGTATGAGTGAGCTTTATTTGCACCAACCACATCCGAATGGTCACTTTTATTTGGGAATGTGGGATGCTCGGGCCAGTCCTGGTTCTAGTTGGGCTTGGTCCGTGCCGGTAGGTAGCAGAGGAGGCTGTCACACACTGCAGGGCTGTTACATGGGTTGTAGGAAAGGCTTGCTGCAGCCTTCCCCAAAATACACACATAGAGAATATACATAGTGAATACACAAGAACTTTGCATATGTTTAAGCTACTACCCTATACCTAAGTGAGAGGCAAGCTGCAGACACAATGCAGGAAGCAAACATGAGATATTTATGATCTATGTCCAAAACATATATTGCCCTCTCTGGCCTTTTTCCTTTTGTCTTAACGAAGAAATAGATCGGCAGAAATTCTCCATACAGAGCAGTATCAGAATTTTCCCAGTGCTGAGCAGAGGTGTTGTTTAGTTTTTGTCTGCTGTAAAGATAAGCGTAGCAATAAATTAGGATAAAAACTTGAAATTCCTCAGGCAGAGAGCTGAGAGAGTGTTTTGAGCTGGAGTCCACCTTGGTAACAGACAAGCTGGACAGGAACCACAGGATTTGTGGAGAGAAAAGGAAGAAATTTTAGTATACAGCTGGGAATTGTTTACATTTCTAGTGAGTTCTAGACACATGATGTAATCCGTGCTATGCAAAAGAGATATGTAAGTTTTATTGTATGTATGAATGCACCTTAAATACACTTCCGAAAAAGACTTCCTAAAGAAGAGCTGTGGTTCCAGGGAAAAGCTAATGAGTCAGAGATTTTGGTTTAGCCTTAATTGCAGCTGTCTTCAAATTAAGTTAATTTGTACTCTGCTCTGCTACTCTGTTTAGTTAATGAATTATAATGAAGTTACATTCAGGATATTCCCAAGTTTGATGGGAAAGAAAGGATTTCAGGGAAGTATTGCCTGAGATACATTTCAGAAGAAAAGCCATTCATCTCTCAACAGCATTTATTACATACAAGGATGGCTTAGCATGATTGCTTCTTGCAATATTGAATTTTTTTTTTTAAGAATTAACTTTTAATGAAAAAATAGAAGTGTAACATTTTTTGAAATTAAGAAAAACCACTTAGTTAATTCGTTAGGGTA
Organism: Jacana jacana; assembly: GCA_013400555.1. Classification (NCBI taxonomy): domain Eukaryota; kingdom Metazoa; phylum Chordata; class Aves; order Charadriiformes; family Jacanidae; genus Jacana; species Jacana jacana. The sequence goes on along the minus strand of VZTM01030341.1, from coordinate 18,940 downwards.
AAAAGTTTATAAACCCATTTTGTGCATTTAGAAACAAATACACAAATATTCTCAGCAATAATAAAAAATATACACCATACTTACATGGGCGTCTTTCCCAGCTAATTTACATAATTCTACCTTTTCTTTTGCTGCAGGCCAGTAAATCTGTAACATAGTTAAAATGAGACAAAGATTATTAATATCATAAATTGCCCTGTTTAGCTATTTCCTTGAATGAACAGATAAAAGAGATTTGTGCACGTTGAAGGAATTTGCATGTAAATCAAAATGAAGGTGACTTTCAACACAGGGTTCCATTGCAGAAGGTGAAGAAGCTTTAAAACAAAACCCCTGATCTATGTTCATTTCTTCATTGGCTACATGTACTTTTTAAAAATACTTAGTTGACCTGGTTAGTATGCCTTGTCACCATTACGAATTTCATTTTTTTCTCAACGATGTGATGAGCCAAATCATCTCGAAACTAAACTGACTGCAAAACATGGCAAATTACATTGGTGCTGAATTTGGTCCAGTGAACTTGGCAAAGCTGTTCTAAAGAAATACTTAGTTATTACTGCCAATTTTTAAATTAAAAGTTTTGTTCAAAAAACTAAAGGTAGCTTATGGGAAATTTGTAGAACAAAAAGTACATCTGGCAGAAATCAACAGTGCCTGGTTTTAAAATGTCTCTCATGAACACTGAGGATAATGAGAAAATGACATAGAAGTTTCAAGGAGAAGCATGTACCCTAGATAATTGGTAGCATATAATACAACTGTTTCTCATCTTTCATCTGCACTGCAGAATTCTATAAGATAGGGTTTGGTGTAGATGGAGCCAGATGACAAATTACTTTCAGTTAACACAACCCCAATTATGTTAGTGAAGAAATACCAATGAACAACAAAATCAAGTTCTGGTTCATTGATTTCAATTAAACAGTCAAAATTGGATATTATTGAATATATTTTTGATTCTATTAAATCCAAAATAGAAGATAAAGTCATCCAGAATCACCATGATGAACATGGATCTTTTTTTCCTTCTGATTTTTGACACATTTTACACATATTAAAATAGTTCACTGAATTTTCACATGCATAAGTATATTTACATGCATCTGTATTAACTTTTCTGTAAGGGGTGAAATATTCTCATAACTAATAGTAACAACAAATCACACTAATTTTTGAGCAAATATCAGTTAGGAAATTGCCTCAACTCCCAGAAACCATTATACAGGTTACAAGTAGCCACAGATGCTTTAGAGTGGTATTGATTCTGAAATCACACTTAGTGAAATATATAAGAATAAAGAATCATTATAATAAGCAGTAGACAAAACTCGTCATTAAGGAAGGATGTAACACTCAACCACATGCAAAGGACGTTAACTGCTGTAATAATCTCTCACCCAACTGTCGGCACCTTGTAAGATGTGACTTGCCACATACCCAGGCTCAGTCCCACATTGGTAAGGAAAGCTAGAGTGCTCTATATAAAATAGCTTTAGCACTGTCCAAAATCTACAGTCTGTGTCCCTCTCAATTCAGAAATGGTCTTTTTATTTCACATTTTTGTCCTCTCTTCCAAGTAAAAATGGAGATACTGGCTTTCTGCAAGGAAATTAATTTCCTCTCAAGTGAATTTATGGTTACCTTTCTGATTGGAAGCTCTTAGTAAAGATAATGTATTTTAAGATACTTAAATTTTAAGCCTTTACAGTGATATTTACTTCAAATCAGAGATAAGGCAGTATAATGTCTCAGCACTGGAGCACAAATTTACTTTCCCAGAGCATTTTTTCAGAATGATGTCGTGACAGCATCCAGGTACAAAAGCACAGTCTGAAGTCAGCCACGCCAATGTGTCTCGATTACACAGTGTATGATGCTGGAAAGTACTGGGAACATTGCAAAGCCTTTGGGAGGAGATGATGGCAGCACCAGTGAATTAGTCTGGTCTCGATTGTAGCACCGGTCTGGCACAAGTGCCATGGAGTTAAAGAGAAGGAAAGTCTGAGGCTTAAGAGGCGCTGGGAAAGAAAAGCTGGTGAAAAGGAACAGCTGGAGGAATATAAGATCACGGATCTCCAAATACATTTAGCCAAGGAGACTTAAACTGAGATCTGATCTTTAGTTCTCTCATACATAAACTTTATGCCCAATTCTGTCCAAGATCCCTGTATAAGTAACAGAGAAGGCTAGACATCTTTAAGGGAGTTTTGAGTTTTGGGGCCAAAGTTTAGGCATTCAATTAGGTAATAAGACCTCCTTTGATGAGTCTTTGAATATATCCAGCTCTCCTTGCCAACTACACAGAAAAACTGGACCCCTACTTTGAGAGGTCCAGTTGTATTTGAAGACATCTGCTTGAAGGCATCACACACATTAATGGACTCAAATCTACCCTCAACATATTAATTCATGGGAAATAGTGTTTGTTGTACAAACTGGAACAGTCAGGTTGAGATATACACAAGACATTTCCTATGATAATTGACCATAGTCGATTATCATAGAAAAATCAATTGTTTCACTTTCTGGGTACTCAACAGCTTCATTATTTAGCATTATACAAGGCTACATTAGATAATGAAAAGTGAAGCTAAGTGTTCCAACTTTAAAATCAATTTGCAATTATATATCAGGGAGTTAAAATTATATTTATTTGCTTTCCATATGAGAAATGAGAGGTTCCCAGAAACTATCAGTTCTAAATTGTAACAGGTTGAGAAAATTATATAATAAATAATAACCCAATGAGCTGAGCAAGAAAGCAAAAACTCATTTTTTTATTAGATCACATGCTGTGGAACAGTATCAGAGGCCTGGTTCCCTTAAAGAGTGACACACAAATAAATTTACACATGTAAAAATAGTCTCACTGAATTTTCACATGCATAAGTATATTTACATGCCTCTGCATTAACTTTAATGTAGGGGATGAAATTAAATCTTAGTATTATATTTTATTCAGACAAGTTACTTTGTTTCACAATATGCAAAAATTAAGACTAGTTGTTCCAGTAGTTTCTTTGATATTTAAAATCTTTGACCTCGTAGGTGGTTCGATGCTTTTAAATTTATCGTTTTTTTTCATAACTATTTTCAGTTCAAATGCTGAATTCACAACTATAACACCTTAACAGTCTTTTTCCCTAAATTCCCAAAAGTAGAACCTGAAAGAAAGAAAAAATCCCTAAATAATCAAACAATATATAATGATGGTCACAACAACACTGACATAATATTATAATAATTTCATGTTAAAAAAAGTAAAAATTATATATATGTAACATATTTCATGGTTGCATCTGTATCTGGAAAGTCTGAGGGAATCTTAGAATGGCAAGGTGGGGTTGCTGAATTTAAGGGAAGTATATAACTAGTTGAAATACATGAACTATATACTTAAACAGGATTATTTTCTTCTCTTAATCTTCAGTTTATTTTCCTTGCAAAATATCTGTATCAAAATTCCAAAGGTCAGCTACTGTCATGATTTCCTGATTTTATCTTCCATAGCCAAATTTAAAAAAAAACAACAAACACCTTACCATTATATTTAAATTATTCTACAAATATTTTCTTAAAGTTAGCAACAGGAAAGAAATAAAAACCTCCTAATAAATGCAAGTTAATACATTCTCTGCTAGCAGACTGAAAGAAAACCTCCCAAGGGTACAAAATTAAGTAAAACATAAGTGTAGGACAGATAAGGTATCACTTTAAAGGGTAGCTGTAAATTAATTTCTGATTAAAACAAAAGATTAAAAACCACGAAGGTCCTCTTCAGATCAGGAGCAGAGTAATTTCTAAAAATAACATGTTTTCCTTCTTCCAGACACATATTTTTACTATAAGAAAAGAATGAAAAGGGAAAAGTGAATTGTATAAAAAAGAAGTTGAATATTTATATGCATACAGTTATAAACAGATGATATATATATATTCTTATATATAAATGTAAAAATAAAGGCTGAACTCACTTCTGAGAGTTCCACTTCAGCTGTCATCTGTCATGAATTAACAATACTGATTATAAGTGAGTACTTTCCTTCTCTTTCTGTGTCTATATTTCTCATTCCACCTTTGCTTCTAGGCTAATATAAAGACTATAAATATTTGAGGGAAGTGATGTCTCAAAAGTAAATCAGTGAGCTCTGATTCCAAAGAAGAAAACTTGGATGAAATTACAGCTTTTCCAAGAATAATTTCTGATGAAGTTACTAAATCTGTGATGATACAGAACTTTACCAAAATAGTGGAAAATACTATATATTGTCACTCTACCAAATATCTAAGCAAATTGCAGGCCTATTGGTCTTATCTAATCTGTTTGTGAGACTTAGGGAAAGAATAATTTACATTTCTGATGAAAATGGAGTACAGTACAAAAGACAATATAACTTGGTAAAGAGCCGTTATTCAACCCTAATATTGCATTTTTCTTTAATAACATAGCTGAATTGCATATTACATTAATGCGGTGGAGCTCCTCTTCATGAGGGCTCCAATTAAGCATTTCATAAGCTGCCACGTGGAAACTGATTAGCTCAGCTGGCAACAATAGGCATTATTACAAGAAAAAACGGTCTGGTAAGTAAAGAGCTTGTGATAGCTCCTCAAAAAATTCAGTCAGAGCTCAACCTATTTCTTCTACCTTTCAGTAGTTTTGGCAGAAACCCAGCACTCTGCAACAACATGTGCAGATGAAAGAAAGTCGGGAAGCATCACTAATATAAACAAAGACTGGTAATTATTCAGGAAGAATCAAAGGGGTGCAAAGACCAGAATTATAAACAGTCAGAGGAAATGGGTATAAACTGGTCATAAAGAAATACAGATTACAGTTTAAAAATAAATAATTGTGTGACACCAGAATAAATAGGTTCCGATCTGTAGCAACGACCTCACTAAAGAAGTTGCATGAAGTATCCCACAAGGCTCCTTACAGCAGATTGTGACCAGGTTATGAAAAGAAGTACTACTACAAGAGATAGTTGCTGGTGATAATAGGGAGTGAGACCAATTGACCAACATGACTCCTTCCAGTTTCATGTCGCCAAGACAGTCATGCTCATGCCAGCAGCAAACACTTGAGTATCTCATTGAGGTCGATGGCTTTCAGCAGCCCTGGAGACAAAATACTGGAGCCTGTGGTGTGCTTGATGCTGCACACGTGCTTCAGCCCCTCTCTATCAGTACAGTCTCTGCTACAAGAACCCCCAAAGTGTCCGTATATGTAGTGAAGGACATCAGCTGACCAGCATGTCTCATAACACTCACTCACTGAGTTTGAGTTCTGTGAAAAAAGGATTTGCTTCCTCCCTATTTTGAAGGAATAAGAGTGATAGAAGCACTTAGAGGAAAAATGCACTGATTTTAAACAGCTGCTTGATACAGCAAGAGAAAATCTCTTTTCTTCCTTTTTTTTTTTTTTTTTTAATATATACTGACATAAAGGAATGCATGCAATAAAATTAGAGTTTCCTAGATATCAAAATGTCTCATTAAAGCTTCGTGAATCATATAGGCCATAACTCAGAAGCTTAAACTCATTGGTGTGAATGAATTCCCCACTGGGGAACACTGGGGACAACAGTCCCAAGCTTTACTTCCAAAGAACAAAGCCAGACTGAGCTGTAAATGCATTGTCACACTGGCATATGCAGTACACTCCCCCTGAGAAACTCTCCTCCACAGGAAACTATTCTCAGGGGGGTGGGGGGAAGAAAAGTATTCATGACAGCCCTGTGTGACCATAAAACAGGTACAGCGGAGGGCAACATGACCCAAAAACCAAAGTAAACCACCAGACAGTCTAATCCCAGTTTTGCCATTGCCCTACTACATGTGACAGTGAAGTCTCATTTTTCCCACCAGTAAAACAACAGTAACATGACTTGCTTTCCCCCTCCCCTCCTGAAGAATTTAGTAATTTATAGTTGAAAAATGAAAAGCAAAGAAAAACAGTAAGACTGAGGAACACTGAGAGAGGATACAGTGATCCAATGATAAGCCTGTCACACTGCTGCATAAGACAGTATCATAAATGTCACACCCCGATACTGTAAGAGTGGGTGTTTGTGGATTGCTTCCTGAGAACTAGGACATTTGTCACTTCTGTACACTGACCCCAGGTCACTTCACTGAAAATTACAGCCAGCACTAGAAATTTATTGAATTTCCCAACAAACATTAGAAATAATGTCATGTTTTTTAAGTATGAAAGTGTATTTTAATTAATGGGAAAATGAGCTGATTTTAGCACAGCACTCATCAATAGCAGTTGCTTTCTAAATACCTCGTCTGTTGCACTCGCGTGTGCGGTATGGGAACTCCACAGCTTGGGGAACTGGACAGATTGTTCTCATATATGAATTCTAAGAGGAAGGTTAGCCCTAAGCAGTTCTTGTAACTGGCACCCACTATACTCTACTCAAATTCAGTATTTTAAAGACATCAGCAAACAAAGGAAGTTAATACATCTAAGTTCCTTATTTGAATTTCTCCCTGTATTTGAAACCTACCAAGGCTGTCTTTAGACTCGGATTTTTCACCCAGCTTTCTTTTAGACAGTTTAATCTCAGAAATACTAGAGATCCCTAAAAGCCAGGAATGTATTCTAAATCTCTTTTACTTTCACATCTGCCACAGACCTTCCTTCTACCACCAGGTATTCCTACATCTGACACACTAATTCCCACACTTAAAATATATATCCAAGGACACATGACTGGAATTTCCAACTCCAAGTATTTTAAAGTAGCAGAAAACTGAATCTCTGATATAACTTGATATGGCATGGGGGTAGGGGACAAGAGAGGGTATGAGGATAAAAGGCACTAGAAGTCAGACTGAAAAACAGATGTGTGTTTAGATGGCACATTCACAAACTTTGGTAGCTTTCATTTAGCAGGTGGCTGTTAGAGTGAAACCTCTTACTAGAAGCAAGTGGGCTTTTTATATGGCATCTGTCTGAGACAAAGCGAGTTCTCCTCTTAAACTGTGATCTGCTCGCCAACACAACTTGAGAAGCATCCAGTGCTTTCAGTACTTAAGCGTTTTCTGAAAAGTGCATTTTCACGTGTACACTATGAGCACATGTAAAAGCTTAAAGAAAATGGACCAGATGCTGATTTCATTTACACGGGATTAAATCTTGAAAGGCTTTGGTGCTTTTACACTTCATTTTCCACAGTGTAACCACATCAGACTTCTGACTACTGTCTGCTTCTCCTAAAAGGAAACTGTACACCAGGATTTTTAGAGTAAATGGCATTGCTCCTGACATGTTTATCACTGCAGACTGAAGACAAATCCTACCTTTGAAAAAGTCAAAGCCCAATATGAGCAAGTGTTTTCAGAGAGCAGGATATTCTGTTCTTTATACCTAAACATATGGGTAAAATACAGAAATGACAGCGGATGTTTATGGAAACATAATTTATGGCAACAATGCAAAAGGAAATAACAGAGACACTCTCTTCCACCTAGGATTGCTGTCATTCTGGTTACATACTGCTTTCTTCACATCTTGCCCCCATCTGTTGTTTTGTGTCTGTAAACACTCTTTTAAAACCTTCCGCCTTGTCTACACAGGTGCCTAAATTTAAGTCTATCAAACTTTTTTATGGACTCCAAAAGGTTTTCAGAGCTTCAAAACAAGATTTAGAAAGCTCAATTATAAGACTCCTTCAAGGGCTAGCAAGCAAAAAGTTACCACCTCTGTTTTTGGAAGTCCCTAACCTGAAGTACCCTTATAGCTTCTTACACTCTTCCTTCACTGCCAAGCATCTCTGGGAAGAGGATGCTAAACTATATGGATACTCTAGAACCAGTCTTGGGTTATTGTAAATACTGGAAAGAAATTCTTTCCTGTGAGGATGGTGAGGCACAGGAACAGGTTGCCCAGAGAAGTTGTGGATCCCCCATCCCTGGGAGTGTTCAAGTCCAGGCTGGATGGGGCTTTGAGCAACCTGCTCTAGTGGGCCTTGTTCCTGCCCAAGGCAGGGGAGTTGGAACTCAACAGTCTTTAAGGTCCCCCTTCCAACTCTAACCATTCCATGATTCTATGATTATAAATTATAGATAAGATGGTTTGTATTTCTATTAATTTTGGGAGAAAAGGAAATACTAAAAAACAGTTAGAAATGAGTATCCTAGGAACCCAGAAAAGTTCCCTTTGTTTCAACAGCAGGGTCCATCAGCATGTCAATTCCCCACGGGCAGAGGGCCAAACCATGCCCTGCTCGGATCTCAGCCTCACTTCAGTTCTTTTCTTGGAACCTTTTCTACTTACAGAGATTGAGAACAAACCAATGTGATCACAGATGGATTAATGACCATCCTTCTCCAGTACTACTGGGTTTATTTTAAACTTTCCCAGTACTTATGTTCCCACTTCCAGAACTTTCAATATCTTCAGTGGTTTCCAGGTGACTCTTTGGCTTTCTCTGATGTCTTCTGGAAAGCCTTTTTCTTCTGACAGACCAAGAAAACTTCACCCTCAGACAGTCTACATCTGTTGCTAACAGGCAGAAGGCTAAATTCCTTTGGCATATAGAATAAACACCACATATATAGTTAGGATGGACTCATCTTGGTGTTACCGTGTTTGAAGGCTGCAATAAACGTCTTAGACTTTGTGTGTATTCCTGAGGCTCTGGTTTGATGGCGAGAATTAAAGCATCCCTTTGGTGCTGACTAAATTTCCATCAGGAATTGTCTCCTAATTGAGACAATGCTTATATAGACTGACAGGTTTCCCAGCACAATGAATGTAAAATTTGGCTCCTATATATGTAAAACAGTGGGCTGTTTTACAAAAATAGGTATGTGCACTTGTATATATGTTCCCTTTCCTACAGAGATGGGCGAGTGACATTGCCTAGTGGTAATAGTGCTGACTTATAACCTTGGACTATTGGAAAGCATTGGAGTTTGAAAAAGGTGCAGAATTTCTTTGCAGCTATTTCATAAGCATTTACCCAGCTGATGTATATGTGTATATATATATAAATTATAGAAATTATATATTTATTATATGCATCTGTATTTTTTACTGTGAAATACAAATAAAAAACAATAGAAAAGGGCATTACGGAATAAGTCACAAGACAGCTGCACCTGGTAATGCCAAAAAAAAAGTAGTGACTACAAATTAAGGATGCTGCGAGGTGCAATAATTTGTGAGCCTGTGCCATTACACACTGGGGTAAATGAAAACAACTTGTTCCAAAACTGCTATTGGGGAGATCTGACGTGTTTATCTATTTGGCCCACATGTGGCTGTGTCTTCTAGCACTGACAGCCCCTGCAGGTTGGCAGCTTTTCAAAAGCTTGTCAGGCCTTGATAGCATTCCTATTCCTGCCGAGATGGGCGGGTCACGCTGGGGATTGCACAGTGATAATGGTGCTGACATATAACCCCGCTTGCACTGTTTGTGAGCACAGGACTTACAGAAAGGCATACTATTTATTTGCAGCTATTTCATAACTGTTTGCCCAGCTGACAACATTTTGTATTTAGCATTTATTTAGTTTAAAGAGTAAAATAGCACAGTCTTTAGGCAAACTCACAAGAAAATTCTATGTAGCAAAGTAATCTTTCCAGCGGGATCCCAGAATTTACGATTCTTATAGAATTTCTTCACCAGCTTTCCAGCCTTTCATGCTACTAAACACGTTTGTTTGTTTTGCACTGCACTTCTACTGATTATGGCTTAGTTGTCTTCAGATTTATTGACCGCATTTGCAATGCCTCGGTAAAGATAGGTTGCTGCTCTTTTCTGCTTTCTTTTGCTGAACATCTTAATTTTACTCACATCTTTCAGTTTATAAAGAGCTCACAGGCCTTGTCAGCCATCTAAGAATCTCTCAGGAAGAGACTAAGGCACTCAATACAGCTATTCTTGCAACAGGAACTAGAGACTTCTATTCAGGACAAGTTCATAGAAATTATATCTGTGTTACAGAAAGATGCTTATTCTTTGCTAAGTTTTGAATACTTGTAGGGTGGAACCATTTTAGGCTTCTGCACTTGTCTTTCATTCTGGAGGACTTTTCTATTATACTATTGTACTTACTGTTGTTTTATAATAAGGTTTGCAGGCACTGAAAACTGGATGGATTTTTTCAAGCTGCCAGCTGAGGAAGTTTTCAACTAATTGCACAATAAATTGAATAAGAACTACAGTGATTTAAGAAATTTGAACTCCAGAAGAACTACTGATTTATTTAATCAGGAAAAGTACACCAGGAAATAAAGCTATAACTTAATAATGTAAGTTAAATTAACTAATTTAGGTGAATAATTAGTTTGTAAAACAGAACTTATTAAATTACATATATGTATACATTAAAGAAGGAAAAAGGATACAGTGCTTTGGATGTTTCTTTGAATACCATCCCAGGAATATCTGAACATAGAGCATCAGATTCTACAATATAATCTTGCCATGTAATTATAGACACAGATGAGAATTTTCTGATAATAAATTCTTGGGGATCCTGATCTGGCCTTTTGGTGTATTTAGTAATTCCAAATATAACAAATACCTGAAATTGAGAGGTTTTTTAAAGCAATCTGAATATACCCAGAATAGAACATTTAACAGTTCAGGTTCAGTTTTGTTTTAAAGAAAGAAAACACCAAACTCTGCGCAATTATGCACTCTAGTGTCAAAGCCCTTACACCTCTCTCCCCCACCTCAACTAGCTGTCTTTTAACCCTCAGTCCTCAACACCATTAATAAAAACATCACTTAGAGGCAGAAACTTAATATTCTAATTAATTACTTCTCATTTTGGTGGCTGCGTATAAGCAGATAGATCTCTTTTTTTCCAGAGGACTCTCACTCCAGAGGAGTACAAAGGACACACTTCAGACCCTTGTAGTCCCGACATGTGTGGTTTCCTCACACCGGGGAAGGCTGGAAGCAAGCCGTCTGGCTCCGCGCCAACCCAAACCACGGGCCGTCTAAACACAGCGCCGGCAAATGCTACTTTCTGACACTTTGCTGCTACTGGAGAGTCTCCTTGAGCATTGAAACCTCATCAGCGACCGAGATTTATACACCACCACCCTCACGACCTCCTTCATCTCATCTTTTCCCTTCCCAGGCACGTTCCTGCCCACCCAGCACACAGCAACCAAATAGAAACACTTCTGTGATATTGCCGTGTGTTTCCTTGGTATTTACCTAAGTGAGTAAGTTTGTAAAGATGCTGAGTGCTTACAGTGATATGGAAATCAGCACGGCAGGATGCTCCACTGAGCTTTTCAGCCTGTTTTAGCTATTTAAATACTCTTTTCCCAGTGTTTTGTCTGAAAAGTTAAAGATTACCTGTATGGTAAAACTAAGATTTAGAAATATTTGAACTTGTAGACAATCATTCCTTTAGTCCAGATATGCAAGCGGTTATGAATTTTATTCCCTTCTTTCGGGTTACCAGAGATATGTAGCCACACGTTCTCTATTCGTCTTACCAAATGCAAATATTCACTGCAACATAAAGTGGTTCTTTGCTCTATAATATCTCTATTAAATGCCACTGTCTGATTGCACACTGATTCTCCTGGCTCAGGCTGCATTCTGCTGTTCTTGGAAAGCACAACACCCAGAACGATCAGTGGTGGTTTGGCTAAAGGGAAAATGTTACCAGCTTGGACGGAGGGGCGGATCACACAGGGTGCTACCGCCTCCAGAAAGCTCTAAACTAATCAAGCCCTGCTGAACATAACGGGAGGTGACAGCACTCAGCATCTCTCCGGAGGTAAGCAGCATCCCACAGAAACAGAAATCTGCTTTTCACACAAACAAAATTTTGTTTTCTGCAGAAAGCCAATGCCAGAAATCAAGCTGTAGTCTGAAAATCTGCAGTACGAATAATGCTTGTTTTAATGCAGTATCCCAAAGGGATGCTCGTTTTTGAATAAACTACTGAGATGGCAGATACAAGTCAAGTGTTTGTTAAAGCATCCCACCTAAGAAATGTCCTGAAATGCTCAGAACCTGAGTTTTTAAAACAATTGGCATATGGAGCATTGCAGTAGTCAAAATAAGAAATTAGATATTCATCCTAGTACTGTATCTCTTCTATATAATGACAGCAAATCTTACACTCAAACATGTGGGGCAAAATAGTCTCCTGCTACACCTGCTAAGCCCCTGCACTGCAGTTGTGTTAATTCAGGGTCAGTTACCTCTTCAGAGCAGAACACAGTAATTTAAAACCTCCTTCTGGTGCTTACAGAAAATATCAAACACAGCTGAGAATTTAAATTTTCCTCACTAAGTAGCATATCTGGAAGAAGCAGGAAAGCCATTTTCACGTGTGTTCCTGTGCAAGCATCTGGTTTTTCACATGTAGCAGTCGACTGTGCTTACAAAAGCTCCAATTCACTGTGTCTGCTAGAAATAGGGGAGGCTAAATTGCCATCTTATTATCTGGAGTTAACATGCTGTCATAGGGCAGGGACAAGGGAGTACAGTAGATCCCAGTGGAAGCTTCTCCCATCACTAGTAATTCTGGATGTTAATACAAATGTTAATAACAAAATCGCCACTGACATTTTGACTATAATTTAAACCATTCAAATTGCCACTGCTTTGTTTAATATAGCTGTAATGTAAGCTCAATGATGCAAGCAAGCAAGGAAACAGCTATCTTCAGTTACCTTCTTTCAAGTGAAGAGGCTTTCATTTGAGGAGGCTGACTGTGACCAGAGAAATTAATAAGCAAACACTCTGATCTGAATTTTTGCCTTTTAGCTGATATTTTGATATTACTTTGATGCACCAGAGGGCTCCTCCAGGTAGCTGACCTCTTGCAGGACATTAGTCTCACAGAAGATCACATACCATAAGAAATTCAATTTATTAAAGATAATCTGTATAGCTATGGAAGCTGAGATTATCAAATTGCAGTCCACAGCATTGCTCAGTGAATCTGCCAGTTACACAGTGAAGAACGGAGGGGGAAAAAAAATGAGGAAAAGGAATCAAATTGAACTTATGAGATGCAGTCTGTGGAAAAGAAACTGACCTTTTTTACATTTTTGTTTAAATCTACCAAGTTGAGCAGGAAGATGTGGTCTTTAGCGCCAATCAGCAGCCGGCCCCTCTCCTCATCTAGCAGCAGGGTTCGAAAATCAAGCCCCTCCGTTGAGCCCAGGAATGGGATGCAGCTGTTTGAAAGCAGCAAGTCTGTGGGAAAATGAAGAAAATCTTTATAATCAAAATGTTTACATATGACTCATTGGTGTCTTTTATAAATATATGCAACCAGCATGGAGCATGTTGGTGAGATAACTGCGGTCTTAGAGCATGTCTTTCCAGGGTCATAACACAGTTCCTGTAAACCGTGGTTTTCTTCAGGTTTGTTTTTTTTTTATTATTTCCAAATTGGGTAATAGTTACTTTCATGAAACATTTTTCTGTATTAAATTTTCTTAATAAATGTCTGTGACATAAAGGAATCACATTCTTCTATAGAAATTAGAAACAAAAATAGGCAGATCTTTGCAAAATATACGATATTCCTTTTCCTTCGCTTTAAGAAAACTGATGTACTTTTATATCATTATAGTCATGGATACACATTATCAAAGATCGGTATCTCACCATATTTCCATATTTGGTGCTGGACATACAAAGAAGCAAAGAAGATCAATGCCAGAAAGAACAGTTAGGAACAGAAAATACTGGTTAGATGTGGCAAGTGTTGAAGACTTATAGGATGGTTTGATCATCTTGTCCAACCCCTCTACCATGGGCAGGGACATCTTCCACTAGACTCAATTGCTCAACCCCATCCAACCTGACCTTGAACACTCCCAGGGGCAGGGCATCCACAGCTTCTCTGGGCTATCTGTTCCAGTGTCTCACCACTCTCATCATAAATGATTTCTTTCATTTGTCCAATCTAAACTCACCTTCTTTCAGTTTAAAAGCATTGCCCCTTGTCCTGCCACTACAGGTCCTGGTTAAAAAACAAACAAACAAACAAAACCCCAACAAACAAAAAAACTCCAAACCCAACAAAACTAAAAAAAAAAATTTCCATCTTTCTTATAAGCTCCCTTTATATATTGGAAGGCCACAATAATGTCTCCCCGAAACCTTGTCTTCTCCAAGCTGAACAACCCCAGCTCTCTCAGATGTCCTCATCGGAGAGGTGTTCCAGCCCTCTGATGGCCCTCTTCTGGACCAACTCTGACAAGTCCATGTCCTTCTGGTGCTGGGGATCCCAAAACTGGATGTAGTACTGCAGGTGGGGTCTCATGAGAGTAGTGGGGCAGAATGCCCTCCCTCGACCTGCTGGCCATGCTTCTTGCAATGCAACCCAGGATATGGTTGGCTTTCTGGGTTGCAAGTGCATACTGCTGGCTCATATCTAATTTTTCATCCACTAGTATCCCCGGGTCCTTCCTTGCAGTGCAGTTCTCAGTCTGTTCATCACCCAGTCTATGTTCATATTAAGGGTTGTCCCAACACAGGTACAGGACCCTGTATTTGACCTTGCTGAACTTCACATGGTTCACATGGGTCTACTTCTCCAAACTGTCAAGGGACCTTCAAAGATTAGTCCAACCAGATGAGTGATGACATTCCCTAACAACCATTATCTGTATAGAAAGTTTGATATAAAGCTTGTTTGTCCATTGTCTAGTATTAAGTTCTGGAGGCAGTATAGAAAATTGCTACAATTTTCAATTACCATCATTTCAATGGAGAACCGAGATCTGAAACAACAGCCATTGATCAGAGGTGTATCTCTAGAACATAGTACTGAAATAAAGGCAATATAGAGGCGTATTAAGGGGAGCATCCAGTAGCAACAACCCTAAGGCCCTGAACTCTTTGCTTTCCTTACAGAGGTGTCTGCAGAGGAAGTTCTCCCTAATAAAAACACAAATTTGATGCTTAAGTTTTACTGTGATTTAATAGTGACTTTCAATCTCTTTTAGAAGGTAATTAAGAAAAGTATGTTTCTCTATGAAACTTATGAGAGAATCTATGTGGCTTCAGTAAAAATGCTAAAAGGCTGTAAAGTTAAAAATCTGCAACTTTTTGCTTTACAAAGAGTCTGTGGAAGTAATTCTGGGTGAGGAGATAAACAACATCTAGAAAAGAGCACAGTGAGAGTTTATTCTTGTTAAGCAGTTGTTCATTTGGGGAGAAAAAAAAAATAGATATTTGAATCAATTCTTCCATAGGCAACCTCTCCAAGCTAAGTCATTCCAAAATCTTGGGACAGAAAGGTAAATCCTGTATTTAATTGAATATAAAATTAAGGGTATTTCCACCTTCCTGGCACTGGGTGGACAATGTACCTTTCCTGCTAGAGAGGCCAAACTTACAGCACAAGGTATTTAAACTGCTTGATCATGATGAAGATCAGGGCCAGTGTTTTGTGGAGTAGCTCATGAACTAAATAAAGAGAAAAAAATCAAACTTTTTTCTCCAAGGTCTTTCACAAAACATGTGACAGGCAAAGGAAAGATTAACTCCTGTTGTTGACTAATAAACAGCACTGTGGGAGAAAAAATATTTTATTGTTATTAATTTGACTACCTGGTATATAATTACAATTATTTTTTGGCTCAGTCTCTTCTACTAAAGCTCATGTGATTTGTCTGGCTCACTGCTGAATGTTGTTATGATACAGTCTGAAAACAAGTTGTCTTGTATTGCAGCTCCTATTCCCCTAGGTGAGATTTACTTGGCAGTATGTTGAAAAAGTCTTACTTCACATTGAAAAATTTAATCCAATGTTAAGCACTACAATGCTTATGCCGGTGCTGCCCTACCTTTTGTGAAGACAGAGATATCAGGGTGTTGTGGTTTGTTTTTTTTTTTCTAAACTAGTAACATTTTAAAAGACCTGCTTATTAATTGACAGCAAGATCACTTAGGAAGAACTTATGGTTAGCATGGTACAATAAAAATGTAAGTCCTATCCCACTACTTCTTACAGTAGAGCTAGCTGATGAACACCTGGCTGGAGTGTAACAGTGTTAGAAATAAACACAAATTTTAAAAAGGAAACAGAAAAGCCCTTTAAACCTACAATTTCTGAAGTTTTGAATGCTCCGCTAGTATGTGCTCCTCCTGACAATGCTATTTTTGTTATTGGGTTCTCTGTCACAGGACAGCCACTTCTAGTCAAACTATTCATTTTGGTGTGTGATGCAGATGTGGCTTCATTAGATGTCATACTCTATACAAACCTCCTCCCTTGTTTTTTCTGACTGGAAACTCTTGTTTCTGGGTACGATGTAGCTGTTTATTAGGAAAGGATTCTCTGATGCTGACGATAGCACAGCGGAGGCTTTAGCTCCCTTGGGCTGCTCAAATTCTTCTTAGTTGATCTCTTAAAAAAATGTTTATCAGCTGAGCACTGCTACAGCACATAATTTCTGAGTCATTGTCTTTCTCTTCTCCACCCATGACATAAGAGCTGGCTGCTTTACTAGATTATCTGAACCATGGTATATAATAATAAATGCCTTATTAATTCTGCACTATTGATTACATCCCTATTTAGCAGCTCTATGTCCCAGTTAGCAGCTAAGACAGAGGGAAGAAGAGGAACACAGGATCACAAAATCTAGTAATTAGTCATTCGCAGGCATTAACATAAATAAACAGGAGAGAGGGTCATGAATTTCACAGGCTACTGTATTTGAGTTATCCATATCACCCTCTGCTACTTTTAAATCTGCTCTGATGACAAGCTTCCAGCCATATCACAGAGTTCCCTTGTGTGACATGGGTAACTAAGATGCAGAATATGAGGAAAAATTCCTTCGTATCTACAGCGTTAGGAATTTGATATGAGTAAGGAGAAACGATATGTTTGTGCAAATGGTCTAAAGCACTTCCATTGAATAATCATACAATCCATGGGCCTGCCAAAATATGCAGACCTGATTCTTCACATACTTGAAAGGAGAGGACTGAGACTGCTCTCCACTTCCCATTTCTTTTGTATTTGGAAGGAATGATCTCTGTAGTGCCCATCCCAAAAGGATATTTGTCATCTACTGCTTAACACTTCTAATATTTCTCAGTAAAGAACCACCTAGAAGAGCTAAAATGGAGAGGGAAAGAAGCTGTCCCATGACTGAAATGGGAAATTCCAAATGAGAATGAGCCCAGCCTTATACAGTCATTTGTTCACTGCATCATAATGGAAATGTGTAAAATGTTCCAGATTGAAATGACAGCATTGCACATTGATTGTTTACTGACGCAAATGACAGCACAAGCTGCAAAGTGGTAAAGAATCAGGTTTGGTCATTTGTTACTAACTATTGAAAAAAGCTTGGAGATAAAACTCTGAACATGGCCACTGATAAGATTAAAACTGAAATATGACCTAATAAAATTTGTCAAGTAAACATTAACAGATAATTTATTAAATTACAGCCAAATCAGTTATTGTTCTCACTCCATAAAAGCAAAATAATCCAATCTTATGTCTTGAAATTGCCCTTCACAGCAAGATGCATTTAATATGACCAAGGATATTACACTGGAAAAATTTACTATGAAAAGTACGTTTGCCCAATGCTTTTCAAGTTTAGAGCAAGCTGTTGTTTTGATTCACTGCATCTCTGTAGCCAGGTTAATATAGAAACAGCATTCTCACTACACACAAAGTTAGTTACAGGGATGGTCTTTCACAAGTACATGTTCAGCACTCAGTTTATAGTTTGTATTCGCTGTTTTCCTAAAAAAAAATTAAATACTTTTTTCCAATCTGGCAATTAAATCAATATTCAACAAACTCCCTTTCTAGATTACTATTTCATTGCTGAGTGATAGCTGGAATAGGGACTGATTTGTATTCATTTGGAAAAGTATCTTGGTGGACTTGGCTCACAACAGCATGACCATTGCTTACTTAAATAACTTCCAGCAGCAGAGCCATGGCATAACAGCTTCATGTGAAAAAATGTCGTTCTGTTCTGGTTCTTTGTATTTACATTTATACAGCACATTTAGACTGCTTAGCCTCAAGTCACATACGTGGTGACTGCTGCTCTTCCTTGACTCCAGCATGGTGTCAGCATGGAGCTATCTGGCACAGCTTAGTCAAGACTCAGAATTGTCTCTCTGGCCAGTCACAAACATTTGCGCAATGATAGCCCTTGCCTAAATTAGCAGAAAGGGAACTCTTCAACCTGTTTCAAAACAGCTACACCTAATGACACCTTTGAAAGGCTCTGAACTTAAAGGCTATATATGTATAATTCTGTAACTTTCATACACAGTTAAAAAAAGTCATGTCATTTTCCTCTAGATAGGAGTAAGTCCTTTCATGTACTGGAAAATACCCTTGAAAATTTACATGGGTATTGTGTGAATCCTCAACTAAATTTGGGGATAAAGAAATGTCAATGTAGTAATTTACTTAATTCCTAAAGTATTCTGAGCTTAAAAGATCCAATTGACCCCAGATGTACTGGTATGAAGGCAAAGAGAATAGTTCCAGTATACCACTACTCTCTACTACATATTGCAAGAAGCAAGTTATATTTTGTTTAGCTGCATCTCACCATGGACAATGATGATTTGTTGTGCATGCCATGTGGCTCTCATTGCTATACAAAGAACTTTATTTGGCCTGGAGGAAAATGTCACATTCATGGCGTAGCAGAGCCTTTCCAAAAGGATATGGATTACTAGGAAGTGAGAAAACATGACTTCTTCTTGGCAAAATATTGTGTCAAAATATTGGTTCTCTTTCTGAGTAGTCCCCAAAGCCACCTTGTACTCTACCACATATTCTGGGGGTAGATACTTCTGTTCCTCTTTTTGTATGGAATCGTTCTCCAGGAGGGTATTACAGTCTAGGAAGATGACACTGGAAAGAGAACTTTTTCAAAGATTGGTCCAAAATTCAGGAACACTCTGCTGCAGGATTTAAGGCATTT
>VZTM01030340.1:345808-375212 GCA_013400555.1 Jacana jacana | reverse complement strand
CTTCTGAAACTCAAGAGCACTGGTCTTCCAGCAACAGCCCTAAATTCTTCTCCTTCCTCCTCTTTTCCTTCCACAAGATGGGTAACCTCCCCAAACCTCATTTTAGCATCTCAACACCTTTCCAGACAACACAGTCAGCTCCTGCAGCATTTCCCAAGTATCACACAACCTACCCGTTTCCCAGACAAAGCAGTGTCTCCCTGGAAATTCTGACAGTACTTCTTCTACTAGAAAGCATTTGCAATTATCATGTTTCTAAACACTGGGGGGATAAAAAGCCTGCCTGGACAAATTCTATCAAGTACCCACTGCTCGGTTCAGGTAAGATGACATCAAGGTAGAAGTGTATGCGCATTTAGCCAAATTGCACACACAGAACTAATTTTAAAATAAATATTTGAATATTATCCTAGCTGATTTACATCTACTTAGAGGTTTATACAGATTAACATTACCATAATATTAATATTAATATTAATCAAAAAAGCATAGAGAACATGAAAGTATTCAGTGTTTGGTAGTGGTTCAATCAAAGTCTCCATACTATATTAAAGGAAGAATTGGAGCTAGTTGTGTATGTTTTATTGTTTTGAGTTTCTCAAATAATATTTTTATCTAAGGAAGACATAATTTAATCTAAAGATGCATTACCTTTTCGAATACCAGGAATGCCAGAGCCAAAGCATAAGATGTGACATATAGCACAAAGCATAAGAAACACAGGCATAGCCTTGTCCACCAGATTTATTCTGTGAAGCAGAGTGTGATTGGATTACCTAACTATCAGATTTCATGAGATGCTCTCAAGTATATCTTCATTTTACTAAGGTCTCCTATTTTCTTGAAAGAATTTACAATTCAGCAATTAAGAGGCTTAAAAGTGTTGCTTCTTACATTTTGTCTTTATTGCCATTTTTTATAAAATATTGAAATGGTTGCTCTTTTTTATGCAATTTCTTCACCAGGATTATAAAATTCAGTTCTTAACAGCTCAGATACCTTGATGGCAAGCTGAAAACCAGTGGGTGATAACTTTGCTCCACTTAAGTCAATGATAAATTAACAGAATTTCAACTATATGTAGCGCCATGCTTTTAAATGCAATGTTTATACTGGGTAGCTAGCAGAACTACTAGTTGGGTATGAGAATCATGGTGATAGGGATATAATATTACATGTCAATCCAGAGAGTGTCTTGAAGGCACACCTACAGAACTAAATTGTTGAAAGGTTGTGAGACAAGTTTATGATCTTTTACACTGATAGAAATAACTTCCTACCTCCAGCTTTTGTATTTCTCTATGTGAAAGCTCATTAGCTAGACTTACAGTTTTGTGCTAATAATTTAATTAATGTATTTGTAACATAATTAACTACAACTCTTTCCTTAACCACTTCATAACAAAGTTGAACTGTGAATTAAAAGGTATCCTTCTGTTCTTTTCTTTCAAAAGTTCTTAAGTTTGAAGCTATCATAACAAAATAAGTTTTGAGTAATTCACTACCCAAACTGGATGGAGTACCACGACTGGACAGTGGGGTGCTACACAATACAAATGGTACCAGAGATCAGCAGTCAGTGGTGTATATCTGCAGTTTGACTTTGTACCTTGTGTATTGTTAATTCATTAGAGAATTTACTCTGTGCTCTTTACCACAACGTACAAAGACTAAGAGATAATTCAATCATTACAAAATCAGATGACACCACTGGGCAAAAATCTCTCAGTTATATGTATTACAGCAAAAACTATAGGAGTGTTCTTTCCCATCTGACTTTAGCCATCAAATAATTACATATTAGTTTCACGAAGAGGGAGAAATATCTGTATTTCTAAAGTTTTGAATTTACATTAGGCACTTACAGAGATTAAAGATGACTTTAGATTATTAAATTCAGGGAAAGTGAGTCCTCTGACTAGTGTATGACAGACTCTAGTGCTGCAGGAAAAAAAAATGATGGGGGAAAGAGATTTCTTGTGGATATCTTACTTCCAGTAAGTCGTACCAAGAAATTGTGGAGTACCAAGAAATTCCATAAGAGGTCTTAGAGAATTTCAGTATTCCAGATTCTATATCTTTTAGCTGCCATAGAGTACAAAATATTAGAGAAAAGACATTTGCATCATATTCACGACTTCAAATTCTACTTTCACTTTGTAGAAACTTGGAAAATTGGATGAAATTGTTTCCTGTACTAATTCACTAAAAATACCATTTTGAGGTTCTGTTCTGATAAAAATAGTGTATGAGCTCGTTTATTACCTATAAATACTGTCAACTGGCCTTAAACTAAAGAATGAGAGACAGAGATACCCATCATTAGTCACTTGAATAGAAAAAGATTACATATTGTCCTTTCAGAGAAATTCACCAAATTAAAGTTTTCTTATCACTATATCTAATTACAAAATGTAATTGCTCTTTGTTTTAGGTATAATTAATAATCATATAAAATCCTTCTGGATAATTTGATAGTAAGTGGAACTAAAAGAATCAATGTTCCTATTAGCATGCATTGAAATAAGAGTTCTGTATTGTTCTCAAGTGTTATGAGTTCTATAATCTTCTCCTATAAAATAGAAAAGTTCATTTAATAGTCTTAAAACAGCTTTTCTAGTTACATCAGCATACTAATTACAGAACAACTATGATACTTTTCTACCTTCCAGCGTACAGGTGTGTCCTTGAAAAGAAAGAATTTCAGCCCTAGTGGCTGTTATCAGCTGGGGCACACGTGGAGAAGTATCCATGAATTATCATCTCCCTTGGAGACAGAAACAGTTTGGGGGGAAAGGAGTAATGCAACAGGCATTTTTAGCAGTTGGTTTCATCAGGTAGGGTTTAGCTTCTGGGGGCTGAATTATTATCCCCCTTGGTCTGTGCTTCTGGATGAAGTTTGGGCATATTTTCTTTCCTTTTCACTTTCTTTACTTTATTTTTTACCCTGCACATCAAACAATTGGAAATAGGGTAACATCATGATCAATCCTTCCAGAGCAGGGCTGAGCTGAATATGAATGTTGCCGCCCTAGAGAAAACCCAAGAAATGGTTCTGGTGCAGGTTCTCTTGGCAGAGATGCACTCCACTGTGACTGTCCCTTACTAGGAGAATACAGCTGGTGTCCTCTCTTTGCTGGACAGTACTTTCAGAGTTAATCAGAGGATATGCACACATACCTTAAGCTCATGGAATTATGGTGTCATACATCTACAATCTTCTTTATTAGTCTGTTAGTGTCCAAATCAAATAAATTAATTTCATACTCTAAAAGAAACAAATTAAGAAGAATTTACCCAGGGCTGGATGGGGCTTTGAGTAACCTGGTTTAGTGGGAGGTTGTCCCTGTCCATGGCAGGGGGTTCGAATGAGATGATTTTTAAGGTCTTTTCCAACCCAAACCATTCTATGATTCTGTGATTCTGCTCTTTTAAACTTAACATAATAGACACAAACCAGTAAATAACATAAAAGTTTTTTTAAGTAAAAACTTTTAAATAGAGAGAAATGCTGAATTTCCCTATCTGTATCACTCCAATAAACAGTTCAAGATGCCACCTGACATGATGCAACTAAATGATTTCCAAATGCTCTTACTTCAGATTTCTGGAGCCTAGAAATAAACTCAAAGAGGGCTTACTTGTCATTACCATTCCTTTTGCTTTTGTTTGTTTGCTTGTTTTATTTGTTTTAGTTTTTGGTTGGTTTTTTTTTTGTTTAAAACCCTTTCTTAGGCTGTTATTTATTTTGTGGTGTACTCTAGTGTTTATAATTTCCCAAAGACTCCTGAAATTTCTGCTAAGATCAAAACTTCACCATGTCTGTGGTAGTTAGGGAGTGTTATATTGATTCAGCTTTCATTTCTAATCAATGGAAGTTCACTGGATAAGTTGTGCCAAACAAGTACTAATTCCCCCATCATGCCATCAGAAGGCAACATTTACAGTTTGTCCTCTAATTGTGCCTGTGGGCTCCCCCTGAAGCAGCCCTGAGGGTGGGCTGGTGGAGTAATCACACAGGAGCTTGGGTGGAGAGAAGGAATGGGTCTTTAAACTGTCACTCCTAAATGTGTCAGCAAGCAGAATCTTTGCAAGTACAAAGTCAGACAGGTTACACAAAGCAAGGAGTAATCACAGAACCTTCATGGTTGGAAGGGATCTTTGAGACCATGGACTCCAACCATAAACAAACAAAAAAAACCCCAACTAAACAAAACAAAACAATGACACCAAATAAAACCAAACACACTGACAACATCACATGCCAACCCCGCCCCCCCAACAACAAACACCACACCCAACAATCTCAGCCACTAGAGTATGCCCTGAAGGGCCACATCTAATTTCTTAAATACATCNGGCCACATCTAATTTCTTAAATAATCCAGGGGATGGTGACTCCACCACCTCCCTGGGCAGCCGATTCCAGTGACTTACCACTCTTTCAGTAAAGTAATTCTTCCTAATATCCAGTCTAAACCTTCCCTGCCCCAAATTCAGACCATCTCCTCTGGCCCTGTCATTATTCACTAGGGAGAAGAGGCCAGCACACACTTCTCTACAACTTCCTTTCAGGTAGTTGTAGAGGACAGTGAGGTCTCCCCTCAGCCTCCTTTTCTCCAAACTAAACATGTCCAGTTCCCTCAACCTCTCTTCAAAGGACTTGTTCTCTAGACTCCTCATCAGCTTGGTAGCTCACTGGACACGCTCCAGCACTTCAATATCATTCTTGGAGTGAGGGAGCCAGAATCGAACACAGTGCTCAAGGTGAGGTCTCACCAGTCCCGAGTACAGGGGCACCATCACTTCCCTACTCCTGCTGGCCACACCATCTCTGATGCAAGCGTATGTTGCCTCGCTATCTTTATAAAGTCTTAGAAGTCTTCAAGATGGAATGTTGTCTAGATTTTCTGTTCTTTTGTTTCTATGACCATGAAGAAGAACCGTGCTGTTCACGATAAGAAAAAACAAACCAACCAACACTTGTAACATGGGACAAGGAAAAAGGATTTAAAAATACTTAGGCTAGTTAGGAGTCTTTTATTGTGCTAGTCATCATTAGAGAAACAAAAGTAAAATAACTAGAAAGACCTGGGGCCACTCAGACAAGAAAATGATTATACAAGAACTTAATGACATTCCTTTATGGATTACATGAGAATGCTAAAGAGATATCATGGGAAAATATTCATAGCTCCATTTTTGCACCCAGCATGGGCGATTTTGCAAAATGACTCTTTTGACCAGGTTTAGATGTAGGACAAAAATTGAATTTCAAGAGCATCTTGGCAAGTAGAGTAAGATTTCCAGAACAGACCACAATGGTACTAATGTGGGACAGGCTATCAATTTTTCTGCATTAAACTATACTGGTTGCAACTAAGTTAGGAGAGAGCTTTAAAAGCATGTTTATTGTATTAACAGCTTTGTGGAAGCCATTAGTAAAACCTATTTTCCAAAAGTAGTAAGTAATATTTTCAGGGAGGTGCTTTTTTCTCTGCTTGTTTTTATTTAAAAAGAAACACTCATATGAAAATTTCTGTTGCTTAGGAGTACATTTGTTCCACAGGGATTTTGATTTCAAGTCAGGAAAAAGCAGCAGCAGCTGATAAATTCCTGTGTGCATATTTTTATGCAAATATCTCTAGTAATCAATACGGAAAAGTGATAAAAAACCATATATGCTCTAGAAACAGAATTATTTCTATAGAAATTGTTTTCAGAATTTCCCATGAGAAGACAGTAGTTTTAAAATGTAAGTTGCAAATGCCATCCTTATTCTGAAAAAAAATAATATAAAAAATCTATGGCAAGTTTTTCACAATGTATTTGTGAAAGGCATAGATACAAAGATTAAAGGGTGCATAGACCATCAACCGTGGAAACAGTTCCCATTAATTAATTATGTGCACAATTCTAGCTATTACATTGAAAATGTGCCTCTATGAGAGCATCTGGCTTAGCATTCCCTGTCATCTGGTCACCAGGTTCCTGACAGGGAGAGCAGCTACTCCATCACCCAAATATTTTAAGCCTCCAGGGCTTCAACAGAGCCCAAATACCATCCGTGTTTTACTGCCCCTCCTCACTCAGGGGATGCTGCTGTGCTGGTTACGATCCTCCCTCAAGTTTCCTCTCAAAAGTCACTTTGCCTTCCTGTCTTGTTCCTATCACCTCATTGTTTTTATTGCTCTTCCAACCGTAATACGAATGTGTCCTTTCCCATTATTGCTGTCAAACCTGTGAGCTGCCTGATTTCTGCTTCAGGTCTCCAGAAGGCACATCATAAACATGCAGTGAATAGGGAAACGAAGCTAGTGGTAGATACAGGAGCACCACAGGTTGCCATAACGGATTACTTTTGCTTGCATCGTTATTTTTTACTCAGAAAGATAAAGCCACCAAGTGCAACTTAGCACCATCACTTTAGCCATTCACATTTAGGAATACACACAAGAAATTTGTGGCTTTTTTTGCCCTGTCTTTAAAAGGGACCTGCAACTTAACAAACACACATAAAAAAAACCAGTCAGACTCATCCTGCGTGGCCTGTTCTCCAACTTACACTTACTTCCAACTTACACTTACAACTCCAACTTACTTCCCCCCCATATAGCTGCCTCCATCACTTTGACTCTATTTTACAAATTTGTATGCATGCAGTTTTCCAATCCGGTCCCTTTGAGGCACCTTTCTTTAGACTAAATGTAAACGCTCCTTCTTCCATTGCAGGAAGCCGATGTACCCACCTTTCACTAAGGCTTCTTGGAGCTCTTACAGCTCATGGTGGATACGCAGACATTCATTTGCACACCTTTAATCCCACCAGTTTACTATTTTGCCAAATACAAGGAAATCTTGAATCGGTCCAAAGACCGAGTTAAGAAAATTACATTAAAAAATGAAACTCCGTGTACCCCTCCTTTACATACACACCTTTCTTGTTCTAATTCTCAGCCCACTTTCCCTGCAGTCTTACTCCATCCCCCATCCTTCTCCAGTAGGTAGGTGCTGGGTAAGTAGAAGGCTAAATAAAATTCATATAACGTTGAGTTCCTCCTCTTACAATGACATTTTTGCTTAATAGAGGACCTATGCATATAAACAGCCCTTAGGCTGTCATCCACAAATACAGGGTGAGATGTGTCTTTCCAATTGTAATTCTCTGGGACAAAAATCTGGGTTTATGTTCAAGTTCAGATGTTGAACATTTCTTAATATCAACTCAATTCCTAAACTGTATGGGCAGGTTCTTTAAATCATTGTCTCAAGTTGGTCAGGATGAGGTCAGATTCATATCCTTCACTGTCCTTTGGGAAAAGAGCAGATAAGGTACAAAAATGCTGACTCTCAGTCTGTCTCCATAAAACACCATTATTTTGTAGTAATTTCAGTATGTATTCAGCTAAAATAAAAACACGCTAGATCTAATAAATACATGGAAAACTATAGATACTTTCAAAAGAAGTAAAACTTTAGGAAGATATTAAAAGACCAATTCAATATCACTAGGAAAGTAATCAACACTGGGCACAAAGAACCTCCCATCTTGACTTCTTGCATACTGTCTTCACATACAAAGAAAAACATCAAAATTCTCATGAACTTCCTGGACAAAAGGCAAAAGTAATAAGCAAACACATAGTCATGATTATGGAATCTTGATCAGGCACACAACTGTAGGTGTCACACAGGTTTAGTGAGATGTGTCACATTTATCAAACGTATCAAATG
The DNA here is from genome assembly GCA_013400555.1 of Jacana jacana. NCBI lineage: Eukaryota > Metazoa > Chordata > Aves > Charadriiformes > Jacanidae > Jacana > Jacana jacana. The sequence continues at coordinate 367,478 of VZTM01030340.1, read as the reverse complement.
ATCAGTTATTCTTTGGACACAAAGAGTATTGTTATTCAGAAAAAGAATTTTCTATTCAATGAAAAATTCAGATTGTGAAATGTTTTCTATTCAAAATTGCGTGAGGAAACAGTTTTAATGATACTCATCTCCAGAGCTGCTTAGGACAGTGAAACTACTTTAATTATATAAAATATAACCAGCTGGGTTTGACTATTTTAATGTAATTCCTGATAAATTTTCTTTTCTAAGAGAAAAATAAAACCTGACAATTCCCAAAATATAAAATGTTAGTTTAACATGTTTCCAGTATAAAATACCAGTGTAAAAAGGTGTTGCCAAATTTAATATCATAACTTTTGATCAATACATATTGGACCAAATAGTAGCTCTGATGGAAAATTGAGTAACAACAAATTTTCTAATGGCTTTGGGGATCAGAAATTGGATGAAAGAGAATGGGAGTAGAAAAAAATTGCTCAAATTGGCATTCAGTGGATGTTCAGACAGCGTAATTTACATGTATAGGAGACAGAGGGAAGTCATTAAAGGAAAAGCAAATTATGGGATAGTGTAAGTCAAAATCTGTTCCCTTAGAACTTTAATTAGCTACCCTCATCATTGCTTTTCTCTTGTAGGCACTTCTGCCCCATCTCATTCCGTCTACACCAGTCTAGTGCAGCACCTAAATTCAGGGAGAAATTACATGTTTTAATACATACACCCATTCTCTGACAAGCTCAGTCTACAGCTTGTCACTCTTTATGATGTTGCTGAAGTTAGGCCAGCATTGATGGAAGATTCGCTCACTTACCACAGCCCTGGTTTAGCTGTCTTGGAAGCACGATCTGAGGCAAGCTCCTTACATTTTGTGGAACTGCAGTGAAAATTTTATGGCAGCAAATATTTGTTTATAAGGATCCTTTTATTTGATTAACTACAACTGTGCATAGTGTTGCACACAGCATGATTAATATGGTGTGTTTGATGTTACAGTTATTTCATACTGTCCATGCAGTTTCAGCTTTCAATGTGCCACAGGCTCTTTGTGGGTTTGAGTTAATGGTTCATTCCTGTGTGTAGGACACTGCATGTTCCTCAGCAATCATCCTGTGTTGTCTTTAAGGTCTGAAAGCAACACTGGCTGAGTTTACACATGTTTTATATTTTCAAGGCTATCACCACCACAACAAGGTCTAGAATGCTGTTTATTTATTTGTCAACTGACAGCTGAGATTCTTAAACACTGTTCCTGGGCAAAGGGTGAAAAATAATTGGGACTGACTGTGTGCAAAAGTTTTTCAAAGGACGGAATTATCTTCAGCCCTGATCTTTGCTGCCATCTTCTCTATCATTGCCAGTTTTTCTACATTGTTTCTGACTATCAGCTCTGTATGCATTTTCTTCTATTGATTTTACCAATGCTATAAAGCACGCCATATTCCTACTCCTACTCAGCACTCCCACAGCCACGTAGCCATTGTCTCACTCAGCCAACTCACTGTAGCAGCGATTCGGAATGAGTCAGTTTTCTGCTCAAAACCATGAACTTTTCCTGAAGTCGCTGCTTGCCAGGAAACAAAGCTTCATCCTGTGTGCATGGTTTTATTCTTAAATATCTGAGTCAACATTCAGAGTCCATTTTTTTTCTTGAAACGGCCAAGGATGCAGGATGAACTGCAGTGCAAATGTGCCTGGTACATCATCCTCTCCCAGGACAGAGCTGTTCCCTGCACAGCAGACCCTGCCCCATTTGCTAAAGCCTTCGTCAGCCCTAATATCAAGCCAGGGATGCTGGAGCAGGTCTCACTAGGTATAGCAGCAGTTTCCCATTTAGCAAGTATTAGTAATTCGTGGGTAGAAAAAGACTTTTGTTGATAAATAATGAATTAAGAAAAAAAAAAATCTCTTGTCATTTGCCTTTTTGTTTCTCTCTGCCATTCTCTCAAGTAATCTATCAAATCACAGTAAAAACATTTGGGTCCAGTGATCACACATTATTGGTTTCTCCACTTTAATAACAATTAACAGTGCAGTTTTAATGGTCTCATATGTGAAGAATATTTCAGTTTGTGTTCAAAACAACAAAACAATAGTAAAAGTCTTGTGAACTGCTTATGAGACACAACCTGTTAAAAGTTGCTGTGACTCTGGCAAATCACTTGCTATCCCCTTATTTTTCTGGTTATATTATCTTACCTTCATTTAACAGAGTTTGATATAAAGATTAAATAGAAATGTTTGAAAAGTACTTTAAGTATGGCAAGAGGTACCAAAATTGAGCGTATATTTAAATTAAAAATACGTTGTTATATAATAAAATATGATTATGAAATTATAAAATATGTATAATACAAATACTATCAATTGAGCACTGAAATAAAAGAAACAGAACAGTTTAACTGCATTTCTGCTAAAACTATTTAAAAATTAACATGATTTGTAAATAGTCTTCCATCAAGGTTTAAAATATATTTTTTAAATGTTGCTCAACTTTTAAATTAATAGCATTTTACTGATAGTCCTTTAAATGTCTTTTAATTTCTTTATTCTCAAACCACAGGCAGTTGTTAGAACTTTTATGAGATCAGAAATGAGCAATATTTGAATATAAACCAACTAATATCTTCTGTTTTAAAGCACTGTATTGGGAAAACCTTTAACAAAATTGAATTCATTAGCTTAAGTTGTAACTACAATATAAACAGGCATATATTAAATACTGTAATCACCCTGTCCTTGCAGTTACCTTTATGTTCATACTTACAATAAGGTAAATTTACAGCTCCACAGAAATTGCAGGCAGCTGAAAGCCTTGAAACACTTGCAGTGTTAAGGTAAATTTAGTGCAAACTGTAGACTTCCCAGAGCCATGATGACTGTGGAGAGCAGGCATGGCTGGGATAAGGCCACAGGGCCAGGGCAATGGAGTGGTGCTTGTGGCAGTGGTGGGTCAGCAGCGCCACTGACAATCACTGCCTGGCTGGAGGAGGTGGGAGCTACTTGTGCCGCTGGTGTCGGTTGCTTTCTCAAGAAAGCACTGTGGCAGGAGGTCAGCCTGCACACAGTGGACAGAAGAGGAAAAAGCCCCAATGCCTTGCCCAAAGGAGAAGAGAGGTGAGAAAGGAGCATGAGCTCATCTGGTGCTTTCTTCTCCATACTTAGGCTCAGACCCCTGGTGATCAGGAATTACCCCACTGCAGGTGAGAATGAATGAACTCAGGATCTGATTAGAAAGGAATCAGTTAAAATTTCACTTCAGTTTTGAGAACCAAATCCCTCAGTGTTAAACACATACAACCACTTGGTCCTTTGGGATGGATCCAACATCCTAAAACTTTGTTGCTTTGTCCACAGGAAATAAAATCAAATGTGTCACAAATTGTGAGTAAAACACATGTTATCAATGCACGTTATTGCCATGAAATGTTGAGGAGTGTCACATAGGTCTAATTACATTTAGTTGCTAAAACTTACAGAGCATTTAGGGAAAGGGATAAAGATGTGGAGAAAAAATGTTGAAAGATTAAATAGAATCAGGCACCACTTGGAAACCTTTGCTCACAAAGGTACTATTGCTTAGATTATGAAAATACTGTTTACAGGTCTTTCATCCTCCCACTTTGTCTTTATTCATTGTTTCTTCACCACTTCTTGGTGTATTTGATCTTTATTTCCCCCCCTGCCTATGCCTCTTCATGGCTTGTTCTCACAACAGAGAGATATTTTATAGACAGTGCCATCGGCTTATTTGAATTTAAGGTAATGGAAGCAAATAACATTTTAGTGGCAGAGAAATGAGTCCAGAACACTTACGGCTTATGCTTTTATATATTGCTGTACTGCAGTGTTAAAAATGATGGCCTGTAATTACTTTAAAATACAATTTCCTCTTTGAACATGCTAGAAAATGCTTTCTACTAGGTGAACTCTTAGCTCTTGACCTCTGTTCTTGTGCACAGTTGTGAATAGCCCTCTGGAAAGGTTGTACACATCGCTGCTCCTCCTGCGTGTGCATATGATTACTGACACCAAGGACTACATAGGAGTGACCCTTTAATGCTCCTACTCTGGGCAAACTCTATTTCATTTTTAATTCAATATGGAATAGGATTTAATAATAGTCTCAGAATGAATTTGGGAAGGAATGCAGAGTCTAAACGAGGAGAAATCATTCACTGAAAAACATTCAGATAACACACAGTTTTATCAACTCTGGCAATTTTACTACTATGCAAATGAGAAATTTGCATGGTGATGTGTTTTTTGGAAAAATTATTTGCGGCACACAGTCTTAAAAATATCCCTATATACAAGTCCCTATATTAATTCAGTTAAAGTCTTTATTCATGTCATTGCTACTCATTTGAAGGATATATGCAGTCACTTAAATACCTATGTTTCCTTCTTATCATTGTTTTTGGTGTATCCAGTGAAAGAATTTAAGACTGCATCAACTATACTTGCTATAAAATATTCCACTGAATATATTCAGTCTAGCACTCAAAAACATTTCATCCTCATAAAAACGGCCTGCTAATGAGATCACATAGTTCTGAATAAGAGCCAGAAATAAAATCAGACTAATCTAATAACTTCTTCATGAAAATTTTAACAAAAGACAAATTAATTTAGTTAAATTAAGTATGCTCATAGAGTAGGGTAAGAAACTTCAGAATGGTCCATTCACTTTTCTCTAGTAAACTAAATGGAAACCACAGATATCACAAAATGGCTGATGATGGAAAGGACCTCTGGAGATTCCCCAGTCCAAAGTCCCTGATCAGAGCTGGGTCATCTACTCGGGGCTACTTAGGACTTTGTCCAGATGATTTTTGAATACCTCCAAGGAGGGAGACTCCATAACCTCTTTGGACAAACTGTGCCAGTGCTTGGTCCACCCTCACAATAAGAATTTCCTGATGTTCAGACAGAACCTCCTGTGTTTATGCCCATTGCCTCTGATCCTGTCACTGGGCATCACTGGGAATAGTCTGGCTCCATCTTCTTTGGACCTTCACATCAAGTACTTATACACATTGATCTCCCTGAGTCTGCTCTCTCAAGGCTGAACAGCTCCAACTCTCTCAACTTGTTCTCTTATGAAGGATACTTCAGTGCCTTAATCATCTTTGTGGCCCTGCACTGGACCAAAGACTCCAGAGGTGTCTCACCAGCACTGAGCAGAGGTGAAAGAACACTTCCCTTGACTTGATAGCAACATGCTTTCTCAATACAGCCCAGAAGGCTGTTGTCCTTCTTTGCATGGGGGTACACTGCTGGCTTGTGCTTGGTTAGTTGTTCACCATGACCTTTAGGGTTTTCTCTGTAAAGCTGCTTTCTGGTCAGCCCTGGAGAGCATGGAGAGGATTATGTATGTGCAGTAGTGTAAGGGAAATGGTTGTGGGCTAATGTGGAACCTGAACAACCTTGTTATACTCAAACGTATTGAGTCTCAATACTTTCTCCATCGTGGTAATGATGCCCTGAATCTTGGGGAGGTGAAAAGCCAGTTGGGAGTTGTCTTCCCCCTCCACCACCTCACCTGCCAGGACACAGTTCTCGCTTCCCCCTTATCAAGAGTAATACCCAGACTGGCAGAGCCTGCTCCCCTAAGGGGCATCCTGTAAGCAGTATTGCAAAGAAGTGTCACAGATTACCGCTCAGTGGAATTAGTGGTGGCACCTGGTACCATGATGAAGAGCTAGAGGGAGGCGAGCTGATGCACAACTTGCTTGTGCTGTATCGGGAACATGAGACAGGGCCAGATGAAAAATATCTCATCTATTGTGGGATTTTTCAGGTCTGAGAAAACATCATGGATGCTACTGTCATCCCCTTCTCCTCCTGCTTCGTGTTTTTCCCATTTCTCAGCTGATCTTTAAGCTCTTTTCCATGGCTTGCTACCTACAAAAAAGCTAAGAGGAAAATCCATCTGAGTAGCCCATGGACACATGTATTTGTACGAGGTTTCTATTTCAGCTTCTTTGAGGGGTTATTGTGTTTTGTTAAGCTGGAAAACAGCTCGTGGGAAAACCAGTCTTTCACGCATGCAATTGGGAAGGTGGGATACTCTGTTTCCAGAGATGCAGAGTAAAGAGCTGGGAGATTTTGGCACTTACTGAAACAAATAGCTTTTCAATGTCTGAAATTACTCCTGAATATATTTTGATCACAATGTGATCACCATAATAAAGACGTCCCTTAGGAGAGAAAAGATTTGGAATCAAATATTAATATCATTTGGCTGGGAACTGATTATGTCCCAAGCTAGAGCGTTTATGTTTCTCATTGATAAACTTTTCTTCTGGCTTGTGGAGAGTGAGAATTGAGGTTGCCCTCTGCAAACAGGGGGCTGAGCCCTGCTTTGGGCAGAAGAAACAGTTGTTCCCACTCTGGCCAGTGATAATCTCCATTTAAGACTCCAATGTGACTTGATTTTGGTTGCAAACCCTTTATTTTGCCGCTCTTTCAGCTGACTCCTTTTCTTGACTCCTGTAGGTATCACTGGCTTCTGGCACTGCACATCAGTTGAGATATGCCAGATACCAGTATCAGTTCTGCTAACACAGGGAAAGGAACCAGTTTATTGCACTGTGTCCATTTTATTGCACTGGCTTGTGGAGCTCAAGAGGAGCTGGATCTACAACCAAAAGACTTTTCATAGAATCATAGAATGGTTAGAGTTGGAAGGGACCTTAAAGATCATTGCGTTCCAACCCTCCTGCCATGGGCAGGGACACCTCCCACCAGACCAGGTTGCTCAAAGCCCCATCCAGCCTGGCCTTGAACACTTCCAGGGATGTGGTATCTACAGCTTCCCTGGGCAACCTGTTCCAGTGACTCACCACCCTCATAGGAAAGAATTTATTTCTAGTAGCTAATCTAAATGTCCCCTAAGGTCTCCTATTTTTCTCCTACTTGCCTTCTTTTTAAAGGGGTTCTGAAATTTAATAATTCTGCTTTTTGGGATAGAAACAGAAGTCTTTCTCTCAATTTTGTGCTTTGTGACCAATGGCTCGGTTTTTTGGACATAGTAAAAGTATAAAAAAGTGAATACTTTTCATTTGTTGTCCAAAAGATCCAAGTTTCAGAAATCAGAAGGTCTTGGAGCCCTGCTTACGAGCAAGTGACAATAAACAGAGGAGAATAAGTCAATGCTTGCTATACCATTGCTAATTCTGCCAGCTGCATCACAAGTGTTTTGATAACTGCATGATTTGATTTTTTCTGTTGTTCAAGCCCACTTCTGGGGCCAAGAACTTTAATATTTTATTAAAAAAATAAATGCACTGTTACTGAAAAACCACTGTAAATGAGAGGATAGATGCCCTTGAAGTCTCAGTACTCAGGACTCTCTCCCAAATTGCACAGTCTTTTTTTTTAAAAAATACATACATTTTAGAACAATCTGATGGTTCTTGAATCTTTGGCACTAACAAGGCTGATATTACATTAGTCTTTTAGAGCTTTAGGGATTTTTTGAATGTTCTCAAATTGCAAAACGCTTCCCCCATCCATAATGTTAGTGCAGTTCATAGAAACAATAATAATCCATTAACATTAATGAGGTAGTTAAATAAAAAGAAAACAACAGTATAAGAAAATCTCTAAAAATCATATCCTTGTTTTTCTGCCACCAGTCCCTCTGACACTGTTTATAGAAATTCAATGTTTCTTTTACAAAGCTAGAATCAGAGCACTGAAGAAAACTAAAGCTGAACCTTGGCCTTTTTTCCTTCAGAATTGTCTTTTAAAAGAAAAAAAAAAAAAAAAAAGAGAAATAAAGGGAGAAGGTTTGCACTCTAGCAGCTTCAGCAGCTTCCCTCCACAAAAGCTGAATGGTTTAACAAATACCTTGTTCATCTTCTTCATGCATTCAACAGAGACAAATCTGCCTCTCATTTCTTAAAAATTGTTGGGAGACATTAGGTAGAAATAATGTAAAATTAGAGAACACAGCAGCGCGCCACCATTTTGTATGGTGTATCTAACACAAAGTGCACACTCTGACGCAGTCAGCAATTATATGGCTGTCAGATGGTCTGCACAATTAAAGCACCCCGATCCTCTGGATCATGTGCTTACCTCCATCCCTCTCCATCCTCAGCATAGCGAGGCTTCTTGAGTTCACCCAGGTTACTCACAGACAGAAAGTCAAGCACACAGAAAAACTACGAGAGGGTCAGGGCAGAGTTCAGAGTCAAACGAGATGATTTTGCCTTTGAGAAACAAGGCATGCATAACTAATGGTCAAATTAGGATAGCCTAGTCAAATGAAATATACGTAGGTACATGTATACAGTCTCATGCTAATAATTCATTTGTCTTGTAAAGGGTAAGCACTGCTGAAAGTACTTCAAAAAAAAATTGCTAACAACCTCAGATAGAGGTTGCTGTCAAATAGAATAGAACTAACTGCGATTGAGATCTGTAGCAGTAATTGATATAAACATTGACATTAATGCTGAGATACTTACATGGAGGAATTCAGCACCTCATAAACCTCTTTCCATGCAAAAACTGACCTTTTAAGCTAATGACAGAGTTGCCTGTCTCGTGCACGGGGACTCAGCGCATACCCATCGCTGCTTTTTCCCAAACTGCCAGAACAAATCCCTTTTCATCCTTTTTCTATGTCCTTTTTAGGACAGTTGCAGCTCATGATAACGATAAAACAATAACAAAAAGGGAATACAGTTAGCTCTTTAATCAATAAAATGTCCTTTCCTGAGTCTTGTCTGAATAGTTTGTGCTAGAAATTGGCTGAGATCACTGCAAATCAGTGTAATAAAATAATGACGACAAGCTCCTTTGTAGAAAATGAAGCAATAAAGAGCTTTTGTGTTAGCTTTATGTTTTTATTGATAGATACCATACTGGAGACCACACACATTACTGTTATATATGAGAAAAACCATAACTGTTTCAACAGATGAAAACTAGAGTGCAGTTGATTCATCGGCTCCTTTAAGAGGACTGGCATCTGGACCACATGCACTTCAAAGTCAAATGCTATACTGAGATGTGCTGCTTTGAAGTACAGCTGCTGATCCAGACAAATTTTGGAGCCTAAACCAGCATATGAATCTGCTGTACTCTGAAAAAAAAATCTATTTCAGATGCCAGTTTTGACTCATTTTAGAAAATTGCTGTCTGGATCGGCTGAACTTCAAAGCAGAACATTGCAGTGCAGCATTTTCCTTTGAAGTGCAGCTAATCCAGATAGTGAGTTTTCTCCCCCCTCCCCTTTTTTTAAGTAGTTAAAATTGGCATCTGACCTTACCAGTATTTCTTCTCACCCTCTGCACATTCTTCTTCCCTTCTCCCTTATTTCTTCTTCTTTTGACCTCTCTGGAAAAAAACCCAGCAATACTCACTGTCTTGTTAGCTCCTGCATTACCAAAACTAAAGAGGGTGGTTGTGGAATAGCCTATATCAAGTCACATAACAGACAGTGGCCAATTACTGCTTGTCATAAAGTTTGTTAATAAACTATGCATAATTTTACCGTCCAAGAAAAATAAAGCCCAAAATAAATCCCTCGTAAATGCTTGTATTTTTTTACAAATATTCTTATTTGTAACCACATTTCCATTCCTGCTAACTCATATTAATGGTCACTAGCACTAGTTTAAAAAGTAACTGAGCTTAATAGCATTTCAACTTTAAGAAATTGTAAGCTATTTTGTCACAGAAATGTCTCCCATGTAGCTAAGTTAGGAAGGCCTTAAGAAAATGGCTTTACTGGAGAAGGAACAAGATTGCCACAGACAGAATTTGCATGGCTTCTGGTAAGGGGAACCAAAGGTAAATGCAGAGTGCTCACCAGGATAAAACAGAAGTTGAGCTAAGACCTGGCTGTCTAGGAGGACCTTCCTGCAGTGGAGTTGACCATGTTTCAAAGCAATCTCTTCCTTACTCATACTGTCGCTAGATCCATGATGTTAAGGGAGGCCAAGGGGAAAGGATTTCTCCCCGGAGAAGTGCAGAAAGGTAAATAAATTATTATTCTCTCTTAGTAAATACAAATCAGAACAGGTGTTGTTCTTGTTGAATATAATCATGGTGCTGGCTGCTTTACTATCCACCTACTAAAGAAAAGTCTTGAACAGACTAACAGCATTCTCTATTACACTGATCTGTCTAAAGGTCTTGATCTTGCTGACCGAATCCTGCTATTTTTGCAAGTGGCTGGTTAGACCCTTGCAGGAGAAAACTTCAGAGGACAAGGAAGTAGGCTGAACAGTCCCACTACAAACCTGGAGGAACAGGAACATCTGTTTTTATAAATAAAAACAAATCCCCAAAACCAAACCAAGCAACAATAACCAAACAACCAACCAAACAAAAAACCAAAACAAAACCCCAAAACTCAGGGCTCTAGCTCTGGGAACTGCTTGTGGGTTATATTTGGAAGAGGCTTATATTTCCTGAGCACCTCAAGTCCTGCCAAAGTAATGTCACTTTGCAGACAAAATGTGGGAGCAGGGTCTGGAGTACATGGAGATCCATGGCAGCTGCTAGGCTGCTCAAGCCACGTACACAAGGGACATCGTTTTTCCTAACCCCTCTGTGTTCAAGAACTCCAGAATGGGCATCCTCTCCTCACCTTGTAGGTCACGGGTGAAGGCAGCTGGTGTTTCTGAGGCTTGACAGAGAAGCCCAGGAGGACATTAATTGTTACTTTAGGAAGGAAGTAGGATTTGTGTCCTTACAGTGAATAAGGTAAACATTAGAAAGAGAAAAATAACTGCTTATTTTATGACTGCAGCCAAATGAATGAATAACTGACATGTATTTTAACATTGCCGTAATCTATATTCACATTAAATCCAGATGAATGTTACAGGGGCACCCTTTATTTTGACAGCTCCTGACTTCTGACTGAGTGACTGTCACTCCCAAGATCTTTTAGCAATGCCCCTGTCTTATGCACACATAAGGGATGCTCCCATTTGCTACTAAATTAAAAAAAAACAAATCACGAGAAAACATTGAACTCTGTTCAAACTGCAAAGATAACGCAAAATACCCACCTAAATAAATGCTAGTACAAGAGGACAATATAATGACAGCATCTCTCATTTGCTGAGAAATAACTGTGGAGAGAGAAAGGACTGGGCAATGACCAGCATTTTATTTACACAGGTCATGAGACATGTCACTTGGGTGATCTGTTCTTGTCAGGGAGCCCTTAATTAGAAAATTCCTAGAGAGAGCTCCTGCTCCCACTAGGTGCTTATTAAAATCTAAAGACAAAAGGAGTTAGTAGAAAAGCCTGAGGAATGGACGGAGAACTCGGGTTACACTAGAAGGCAAGAGTCAGCTGCTGCTAGCATAGGGAGAGGCACTCAGGATGGGATGCTGGATTTTGAATGAAAAACTCTCAGTGCTGTTATTAGTGAGTATTTTTAGCATTAAAAAAATCTAATTGGATATATATAAATATTTTAAGCTTGTTTAAAAGACATTTTATGGTTTGCTTACAGTAATACTCCCAGGCTTAATGTAAAACTTGCTATAAAATATTTAGCAGCCTTTTTATAACTAGTCTTAAAAACAATTTAAAGTCTTACTGTTTTATTTTTAATTATTTTTAAGTCCATGTACTTTAGTCCTCAGATAAAGGGAACAGGGGTTTGTAATTGTAATTGAAATTGTATTCTGAACTATTTTCAGGGGCTTTGGTGACTTGAGTATGGGGGGCAGAGAAAGGAATTTCCTCAGCTCCTAACTGGAATTCTTCAATTTTAGATTTCATTGCCTTTTTAGAGACCAGGCTAAGCCCTGTGTTTAAGATCAAGTTTACCATCACACAGTAAATGTCGTCTATATCCTCTGCTGGGAATGTGGGGATAGGACTGTAATCCTGCATTTGCTAAAAGATAGCCTCATTCCAGCAGGCATTTGTGATTTCTATCATCTGCGATCAAGAACTGCATTGTACACTGATTTTGAAGTATGTTTCAGACATTTTTAAAACTATAACCATAACCAGTTTTATATGTATTAAAAAATACTGTAAGTATCACTAATCTGTAGCCTATCTGCTTTGCAGCTGGTTTGGCTGGGACTGAATTTCTATTTGTTTATTGACACCTTCCACTGGTATGAAGACGAAGATGCTTACATTTATACAAGGATTATGCTGGGAGTAAGTACGAATTTGATTGTTACAGAGCTCCACAAGAAGAATGTATGCATAGTCTGATTTTATTTACATCCTTCATAATAATATTTTTGATGCTTCAGCAGTAATTTTCCCATAGAAGATTTTTATGTTAATAAAGTATTTTCTTTCATTTGCTCTTCCTATAGCAAGCTTGTAATTTAATTTCTTTATACTGTTATACCTACAGTCAACCCTGGCTTGGGCAAGAGCTTCTGCAACATGCCTTAATTTTAACTGCATGCTAATCCTGTTACCAGTCAGTAGAAACCTTATTTCATTCTTAAGAGGAGCAAGCACTGTAAGTACCATTCCTCAAATAGCCATATTATCCTCCCTTTTTTTATTCCTGTAGTTTAGCTGTATTACCCATATCAAACATTTTCCAAGGAATTTTAATTTTTGATAGAGAACTCTATACGCTGTTGCCTAGTTATTAACATTTAAATTGTCATTATTCATGACTGAAGAGAAACAAATGGCTTGTTTAACGCAGTGCTCTGAATGCAACACTGGTTTTGGCAGCCACTGCAAAGCATGGTGTCACGAAGTGAAAAGTGAGGAGCTACAAAAAGCAGACGTAATAACACAACTTGGCCAAATGGAGAAAGTACGTATCCATCATGTGTATCCTGTGTAGCTGCAAAGTGAAAATCGGAGAGAGAAAATGTACAGCTAGATAAAACTGTCATAAAGATAATAAGGAACACATTTAAAACCTGTCTGAGCAGCCACCATTCACGTCTTCCTCTCTTGTAAACATGTGTTTTTGTAATGGAGTGGTCATCTGCTCAGAGGCATTTACATTAACCTCAGCATCACACATAGGAAGTGTTTAAGGCTTTAGCTCCACTGGCTATAGCTTCAACTTGAAGTGAATCATTACAGTTGGAGCAATTCCAATACCACATATTCAGGTAAAAAAATCACTGATCATTTCATGACTCCAAGAAAAACAGGAATTTAGAAATCGTACCATTAATTTATTTTATGGTAAGCTGGTTTTTATTTCAGTTCTGACTTTTTTTTTTTTTCTTTTCTGTTAGAGTTAAATTTCCAGCAGTCTTTAGGCTGGGAATCAACACTGTTTATAATTGGTTGAGTCCAGGAGCAGAGCATTTAAGAAAAAAAAAGTCTTGTCAGACTTCTGAGCTGGTGTGCCAATTAACATAAAATATTTGCACAGCTACGTAGATGCTGAGTAAGAACTCAGAGAACTGGAACTCTTCTTACAGATAACCAATATTTTGCTCTTCTGGACAATATTCTGCTCTTGAGGAGTGTGGTACAGAGCAATTTGATGGGTTCCAGCATGGAGTGAGTGACTCCATGACTCCAGTGACTCCCAAGGAGGTGCTGTGACTAGGCATTGCGCCCTGCAGTGCTCCAGAGTTTTGGAAGATTTATGAGCCAGGAAACAGCGTGGATAAATGCCAGGATCTTTGGCATGGCACTCTGCCAGGTGGAGCCAGCAATGCAGTCACCCTGAGCACTGCTCAGAGACTGAATTCGGTCTGTGAGGTTCTGTCTGGGTTCCAGCGGGGAGTGTTAGTTTTGGCTGATAGCCCCAGGCTGGCTCCCAGCAGGCAGAGGCACCCAGCTGGCTGCGACCACATCACCCTCCAGGACTTCCAATCACGGGGAGACGGCTCAGTGACACATAAGCAAGTGGCCACCTGAGGTCTAGACAGCCTCACCCTCCTGGGGCGTGCATTTCATGGAAGCCGCCAGAATGTTTTCATTGCAAACTGGCCTGGCCAGCAGTTCAGCTGTGCTCAGGCAGCTAAACCTAAGCTTGCAAAGCAGTGGTGGCCCAGCATGGTGGCCTTATACCAGCAAATCAATTAGTCACCAGCCCAGAAAAAAACACTCAGAAATCACAGCTAAATATAGCAGAGTTTTATCAAAGCTGGTTTTGAGCCCCTTCATGGGCTGAATAGCTGAGGAAACACTGGAGCATCACTATGCCGAAAACCTGAGCCCTAAAGTTAAGGTTAACCCAAAACTTCCACTGAATTCCTGCAACATTCCCTTTTTAAATGTATTGAACTCCTCTCCAAAATGTGATCTGTAAATAGTAATAGGAATTATATAAAACAAGGTCTGCTTTTTCACCAAGTGCTGTGGAGGAGCACTGAGGAGACAGCTTGACAAAAACATCGCATTTCACAAGATGGTTGCCTATGGAATAGCTGTAAATGCAAGTAAGCTTTATTTTTATTTTCATGTTTTCTTCTTTGCCTTTGAACTATTTTGGATTTCACAGTGATTCTGCCTAATGCTGTAATCCCCATCAGCTCTGAGATGTACTATTTTAGTGCAATCATTTGGCAACTGCAGCTTTATATAGGTGTAGGAGTCCCATCTGATTAACCATTTGTCACCTTTTTTGCTTGAGAAAACGTTGACTGTTAAGTCAATAAACTTTCAACCCGAATAATAACTACTAGGTACCAGTAAGTTAATGCAACCAATTTGTGTGCTCTTAACATTTAGTGTAAAAAACTTTCATTAAATCCCTGAGAGTAGATATTTAGGGAAATGCTATGGCATTACAATCTGATATTCTAAGGAAATGGTGCTTATGAGTCACACCGCTCATCTGTTCACCACTAACCACATCTTCGATAATTTTTCCACCAGGTAATAAATTTAATCTGAATTTGAAGTAAGCAACTGAGTCAAAAACATTAAATTGTTAATTTTTTATTTATTTTTTTAAAGAGGTGATGGGGACAGAGAACTAATGGCACCCTTGGGGGAATAACTACATCCTGAGATGAGAAGTTATCTGTTCTGCTGGTCCTAGTGTTCATTTACCTGGCTGCGAAATAGACATGGCACCTTCCTGCTCCCCAAGTTGTTAAAAGAAAAGCCTGAAGCTTGTAGTTCAGAGGACATGAGGGGAACTGGAGTGAGCGTGCGGGAGAGAGATGTGCAAAGGGAAGAAGAACAAAAGGGAATATGAGGAAGGACATAAGCACTTAGATCTGGGGCAGATAGTTCTCTTACAAAATGTGAAGGAGGCACAGGAGTTAATCAGGGTTATTTGCAAGCATAAGATGTTGTAGGGCAACAGTTCTATCCCCAGGCTGTCAGCATGGATCCTGGTCCCGATATTTTTTCCAGTCTACATGAGGGAGCTGCTTTTGCGTGTATAGTCTGTTAATGCCCCCAGTGCAGTGAGACAAGAATAATAAGTCAGGATTGCCATCAGGAATCAGCAGCTAAAATTTGTCCCTTGCATATAGTGCTAAAGAATTCAGGGGGAAAGGCTGGGGGATGAGAATGCGTATCTTTTAGTGTATTATGATGATTTACTTATCTGTCATGTCATTTATCAGAGTTCAGTTTCAGTATAAAGCAGATTCCCGCATAACGCAACATTGCTTCTTTAATTAACAAATCAACCCAAGAATGTAAATTAACCAACTTCCGCTTGGTGCATAATCTGTCATGCTCCAAAAAGAAAGGAAAACTGCACAGTCAAACTTTTAATGTTTTGGTTTTTACGTTCATATAAAAATGTTTGCTAGAGCATTGAGGTGGACAGTTTGGGAAGTATAACTCTATCAGAAAAGTGATTACTTTATGGATACAGTAATTCCAAGGAAAAAGACACAAGAGCTGATATGATATGAAATGACAAAAAGCACCATTATTTAATTCTGGCACCCTCTAGGGAGAAAATGAGGGTTTGTTGTTGGGTTGTTATTTGGGTTGGGCTTTTTTTCTAGACTATGAAATGGACAAATAGCTGTTGAGATATTTGAGGAAGAAAACAAAATATAGTAAAGTATAGTGAACAAAACATGACAATTTATAAACTCATGCTTCTCTGACACACGATTAGAAACAACTATCGTAATTGGGAAAACTCTACATCCCTGTATAAGTCAGACTTGTGTAAAGAATGGCCAGAAACTCAGTTACCTAAATTTAAATTTCAAATTAACAACACACCCCCATCCCCACCCAACTTACAGCGTATATTGTGACAGAAAAGCAACGTTTCAGAGTAAAGAGATACCCACAAGTACACTGAGTCTCTTTTTATAAAATCTAAGTGTTAAAATAATGTGAAAATAGATGCCATTTTCCTCTCAACTGACACATTATTTATCCAAGTACTACCTATATTGCCTTTTGTTACACGAAAGCATAGTCAACTCCTATTAGTCTATTGCAATTTCGTAATTCTTCTCTAAATGAATGTTCTCCCCTGTATGATCAATAGCCTAAATGTGGCAGCAAGAAGTTAAACCAATTTGCAGATCAGATCAGTAAGCTTAGCCTGCAATATAAAATTGTAGACTCCCTTATTATAAAAGTACCATGCATTCATCTCAGCCTGCCAGGTGGTGTTATTCCAGCATATTTATTTAATAGCGTGACTAAAAATAGTCAGTGCAACATTAGTATTGTCTGGCTTCTAACAGGCAGCCAGCTCAGCTGAAGTGCGCATGGCTTTGGAAAAAGTACATCTGTACCTTTAATTTTTCATCAGCTCTAATACAAATTCAAGAGCAGGCTTTAATTGGCCAGGTCATAAAGGGATATAATTAGAGACTAGTGGAAGAGGGAAGTTGGAGGGAAGAGAGAGAGTAAACAATGCTATCTATAATCAAGGGCATCATTGAAAATTCAGTAAAGGGAATTCTGCTTAGTTTGGCTTCCTGCGTTCTGCATGCCTGTCTGTGATAAGAGCTGTCTGGGAGTTATTCACCCACTAATAAATCTTCCTTATAGACCTGTAACTCCTCTAGAATAAAATCATAGTTTCATGCACTCTCAGTTTGATCAGTGCAAATCATTCGGTGCTTTCTAATGCAAAAGACACTTTTCAGTTGAGAGACGGTTGTCTGAAACCTAAAGATAATTATAAGAGATAGGAAATAATGTTGTGTACAACTCCTCTCTCTTACTGTATTGTTTTTACCCTCATGAAGAGAGTATATTTGGAAGTGGGAAGTGTTGGAAGGGGCAGGTTTTGGGGTTTTTTCACTTTGGCATTTGGTGCACATTGTGAAGAGCAAACTGCTTCTTGTGATGTTTTGCTGTTCTCAGAAAGGTAGTATAAATATATTGTTCCAAAAGTCTTTTGAATTACGAGCTTAAGCAATTAATGGAAAGTACAGTGAGGTTCTTTGTAGTCAGGTTGTTTGAAATGGTGGTTTCTTCTCCTTAAAAATTCCAGCAGTGCAATTTTCTGTAAAAACATGTAAAATGCAGACAGAAGGATAGTGATGCCAGGTGTGTTTTGCTTCTGGCAAGCACTGAGTTATCTACAGCTAAAAATGCTAGAAAACCTTTCCATTTTCAAGCACATTTCGGTGGTGGTGTCTATGTGAAGGGCTTTGGTGATCTAAGTAACATTTCTGTGTAAGCAATGAAGTTTTCAGGGAAGCAGATGCTTATCTTCAAAAGAGGTTTAGCTGATAACTCAGTGTTGTACTTCCAGAAATTCAAAAAGTCAAATTTCCATTAAACTGCATTTGTTTTTTCAGCAAGACTGTTTAAATCCAGACTTAGTGCAAGTCCTAGGAAGGAAACTACATTAAATTAAAGATTATAAGCTTCCAGCTAGGATAAAAAAAATGTCCAAGTCATGTTCTTCTTTGATGTTTATACCCTCTCTAAAAAAAATAATCCAATGCAAGTATGTGTGTGGTCACTGTTGTAATTCTTATATAACATGCACTTTTTTAGTCCACAAAGACAGCATAGAGCTGAATTAAGAGTTTTGTGTAACTAGAAAAGGCACAAGGCAGTGGGTGGCAAAACAACCCAGGTTTGGTCAGGGACAGGATGGGTCAGCTGCTAGCAAAGCTGTTCTCCTCACTCTGGGCAGAAAGGCTGGGTTTTGAGTCTTCGATTTTAACGCGATGGATTGGTTGGCCAGAACATTTAGCTGCTAGCAGCAGGCTCCAATTTGATTATTATCCTGTACAGGCATCCAGAAAAAGAGAGAGTGAAATCTTGTCCTCAGATAAACACATGCAATTTCTGCTTAGTTCAATGAGAGTTGTGCATGCTTCACTGAAGGCACAATTGGCTGAATAAGACTAGCTAAATCGACTGGACTTTCAAGATAATTTAATTACATCTCTTTGTATTTAAGAATATGCACAGTAAACATCATGCTCTAATGGCAACCCTTTTCCTCCCTCACTTCTTCCAATAAACCCTTTTATTTGATCTCAGAGGTGGACTAGCTAGAACATCTTGGGGTCAAATACAAATTAATGTATGTTAAGTGCTTCAGAGGTTCCAGCTGTTGTTAAAAACAACAGTCAAAATCCTTCAGTCTTCATGAACAGTTATAAAAAAGAACTTTGTTTAAAGGATTGCCTGATTTATTCTGTACTTTGTATTTGGTCATGCAGAATGAGAACAAAATTGAACCAAAAATCGTGAGATGTAGTACCTTAAACTTTGTCCTCATGATTAACTTATTTAAGTGGTGCAGAGTTAAAAAAAAACCAAACACAACTGTTGTCAGCTCAGATTTCAGAAATTTCCATATTAATTTTGGAATTGCTCAGTAAATTCCATGCACTGCAGATGCAGAGGACCTTCAGAAAATGCACCTTAGCGATGTAAAATATTTTAGCTAATGGCACTGTATCCAGTGCCAGACTTTTTAGTCTGCTACAACTATTGTACATTAAATGAACCATACTGAAAATGGAATTAGATCTTTGCATTACTCTTACATCCAGCTATAATTCACTTTTAGATTGCATCATTTTTTCCAAGCAGCACACAAAAAATCATGAGAAGTATTAATCTAATAATACTCTAGGCAATATTTAAGATCATGGGAGACTCAGGTAAACTAACATATTCAGTACATCATTAGTTTGAATGTTAATATTTCCAGTATCATTATACTCTGTATGTTTACAGCTACCACAGAATAGCTTACAGACAAGGCCTCTCCTGTTCATTCTGGAAGTCTTCTACACTTGTAATATTCTCTACCTGTTAGAGGAAAGCTGGATGGAATGTCACCCAAAAGGGAAGATGTGGTAAATTCCAGAGAAGAGGGTATGATGATATTTCCATTGACAGTAACACAATAAAGCTGAACAATATACAAATGGACAAAATGGTGTCCTATAGTAGCCTGGAGAAAAATCTCATTAGGTTAAGCCTCAGAAAGTGGATCTCTTCTTCCAGGGAAAAGTTGCAATGAGATTAACCTTCATAAACCTTAGGACTGAGACTTTCTTGGGAAGCTCTGTCTACTCAACCCACAGTCTTTTCCTGTTCAAGATTGCAGACACTCTGTTAGGAAATCTGGACCTCTGTCTGGAAGAAACTACCACCTCATTTAATTCTTGACACTCAGCATATGCCAGATAGCACTAGGTTTCCTGTTGCTGCTGACATGCCTGGAATTTGTACAGATCATGTACAGTCCTGCACTTAGAGGAAAGTGCAAGATTTCATAGCCTTCAAAGCAACAGAAATGTCATCATTGCATATAAAGTTTTTGCAATCTGCAGAAAAGTCTATGTGTTTTGAAGGTGAAAGAGAGAAAGTGTGTTATGCTCTGAACACAGATTTGGACTGCCACCTCTAGTCAATGTTGCTACCTTAAGTAAGCAAGGGTAGTCCAAATCTTGCAGTTTATAGCTTGCAGGGCACCTTTGGTAAAACAACACTATGGAACAGAACTGTACGAAACTCACCTGGGTCCCAAGGCTATGGTGACTATATCATATATCATTACTATGTCATGTATCATGACTCATAACGGAGTTATAAAGAGCATCCTGCAGGCAGGGACAGGAGGCCCAAATACCATTACTGCCTGAACCAGCAGATGACAAGATATAACAGCTCAGTGGAAGTCCACTCAGATTCATTGTCAAGGCTTTCCACCCTTTGAAAATTTTCTCTCCTCTTTCCCTTAGTCCAGTACTGGACTACATGCAGCATGTAGCTCCACAACCTACTGCAGGCAGCAGCCTGCACCCAACGCTCCCGTACTCCAAGTGAGCTCTTTCAGATGTCAGAGAAATCAGGTCCTCATCAAGCAATGACTTGGTTCCCTTCCAGCTGGATCTGCTAACATCCTTAACAGGCCAAAACATCTGTTCTGAAAGAAGCCCCTTGTAGAAACAGCTCCCCCTCCTTCCCACTCAGCACTTAAAAGTGCTGTTACACTTAAATACATAAACGATGTTTATATACTGCTTATACATCAGTTGTACGCTGGGGAACAGATTGCCACAGCCCCCACACAGCTGCCACCTAAACCCTGCAGCTTAGAGCCTCTCAGGCTGCTGGGTTTTGACAGTCTGAATCCGCACATCTCACTCCACTCGCTGCCTGGGGTCTTGTGCAATCTTCCTTCCAGCATCCAGCCACTGCTGAGGTGCTGGGAGCACCCTCTCACACAGGCTCTGGGGAGCATCTCCCGCCTGATGGTGGCCAGGTTGTTTCACATGCAGCACCTAATCCATACCAACGTACGCAGGACATGCCGGGTCACTGAGTCCAATACCCTCTAATGCTCACAGTCACGTCATATATGCTATTTCATAAAATGACCAACCTTCAGCTGAAAGCTGCTTAGATTGCTTGATCCCATTATCCCATTTATTGAAAGGTTATTTTAGAGTCTCATTCCTTTGATGGCTTGAATCTGTCTTCTAATTTCCAGGCTCATTTTATCTCTGGGCAGTTCATACCCATTTGGATTCAGTCTCCATTCTGCTGAAGCTATTTCAGCTTGGATAAATAATTTATTATTCATTGCACCAAAAATTCAGAAAAAATGGGAGCTTGATTTTGCAGTTTGGGTGCTCAGGATATTCACTTGGGATGCCTGTGTCAATAAATATTTGATTATTTTTATTAAGGTTTTAATCAGGAGACAGCTCACAAGAGAATAACCAGTGACTAGGGCATGTGATTTCATTTAAAGCCCTACTTTAAATGTAATGTAACAAGGACTTTAAAATAGGTCTTTCATTTTCCAGTGAGTATCTAAGCATGGGGCAATGAGGTGAAGCAGGTGTTAGGGAGTGGTGGGGGGAAGTCTCTAAGCTAACATTATATTTTGAATGAAGTGCAACCTGACAGTCAACCAACCACATCTACTACTCTAGAAGGATCACCTCAGAAGATCAGAGTGAAAACATCTCTCCAGCTCAGACTCATGGGCTGACCTACTGCTGGTGGGACGAGTTCAATCTTCTACCATTTTGCAGTGGCTACTTCCATGACCAGCATCCTACCTTAACTCGTATTCCCATTCCCACAGCTCTCCCCAAATGCTGCAGAGTGAGGGAGGTAATGAAATGGATAGGCATCTAAAAGACTTAGCAATACCAAAGTCCTTATGGATTTAATCCTGTGTATTTCATCTATGATTACAAAGTGACTAGCACAGTAAAACATTATTTTTGTGCAAGTAGATACAATTAAAAAAAGAAAAATAAAAAAGACAAAAGGAAAGAGGAAAGAAAGGGGAAGGCGAGGAGAGGAGAGGAGAGGAGAGGAGAG
>VZTM01030340.1:289331-345692 GCA_013400555.1 Jacana jacana | reverse complement strand
GGAGAGGAGAGGAGAGGAGAGGAGAGGAGGAAAAAAAAAGGGAAAAAGGGAAAAAGAACCTTCTTTTGAGATAATATTGTTCAGGGAAGGAGATCATATTTGGTTTACTGCCTTTTAGAAAGGCTTTTTAAATGGTCAGGGACAGGAACAGATAAACACTGAGAGATGATAACGGGAAGCTAATTATAAAAACTAGAAATAGCATATCCTAATAGCTCTACTGTAAACACAGAATTGTTTTTCATTGTCATTTTTTCATCCTTTGGCATTTAATATTTTGCATTAATTACAACTTTCCTGTAATGGATTTGAGAATCTCTCATATTAGATACTGAAACTCTGCACCTAGAATGATTATGGCTTTATCTATATTAACCAATAATAAAACAAAGTCCTTCCATTTTCCCTCCTTTGAAATGATCATATTTCTGCTCAGGAAAATAATTACAGCAGAGTTCTTACTTCACTCTGAGGCATTTTTTTAAACTGACCATTTCATATAACTTTTGGGAGCTGGCCAGAAGCAGAGATGTTATATGATGCCCCGGTCAAATCAGATCTAATCCCGTGTTTCAGACTTCTCCCTTAAAATCATACTCCCCGTGACTTCCATCGGATCCACCTGCATTCTGTAATCCTATGGCTACTTTTTAATAGGGGAAAGATTTTGAATGCATCTCCTAAATATCCCTGGTGTGAGCTGCAAACTGGTCTGTGCCTAAAACAGACACGTTAGTGTCCTGCGTAGCAGTATTTGACCATGGCATATCCTAGCATGTTAATAAATTTAATCAGTTTACCTCATTTTGAACAATTTTCAACCAGAGGCAAATACCTTTATATCACCTCTCAAGAGGTCCTCCTTTGATGACACTGAAGACTGCAGGGCACTTGACTGTAAACATGGGAGGTGACCCTGGAGCTGTTCCTCTTCTCTCCAATGTGAAGCAGTTGCTTCATACTAGACACACAGTTGATAAAATTTTACTTTTATTGTCAGTTTAACCCATGCAAAGCTCCCATTTTACACCCAAGCTTTTCAAATAGTGTGTAGTGTGCTTAATGAAGTCCCTTCTGGGCACTGCGGATACATACAAATGTGTCTGTAATTTCACACCACTCTTTCTCTCATGCAGCCATCCATATTGTTGCCCACTTGATCAACATTGAGCGGTATCATACCAGCCAGTCAAAGGAAGCCGGGGCATTACGGAATAAACTTTCTGGCCTTGGCAAGAGCCCAAATGAAAGCTACTTGAACCCAATCAGGACCTATGAAACAGTAAGCTGTCACTTTTTGGTTTTCCTCATCTAAAAAGTTTTCCTCTGTGGATTCTATTGTCGGTAAAACTGTATTTCAAAGCCTTTTAACCAGAGCAATAAGGTGCTGCCAAAGGTTAACCTCAATTTCAGCTGAAAACACTTACTCGGAGCTGCAATTTTCAGGTTACTAAGCTCAAAGAAATGCCTACAGTATTTTAATTAGTTTGTCAGGAGACAGCTTGGGGGAGCAGGGAGAGGATAAGGAGTGTTGTGAATAGCAGACAATGAAATGAACCTGCAAGGAATTAAAAAAAAACCAAACCAAACTAAATTGTCAATACATGGAACAAACACAAAGGAAATACGACAAAAACAAAACCAAGAAAAAACAAAACCAAAAAGAGCAATAGCACCTGGCAATATTTCTTTCACAGTTGCTCTTTGTCTCTCCCCATGGTCGTGCAGTATCTTCTCAATCCAAAGGCTGATTCTGCCCTGTTACACATTGAGTGTGGCTGCCCAAGGAAGAGCACAAGCAAAACCACACGGAGTCTTGCTGTGTATAGCAAGCAGTGCATGGGGACACTAGTGCTGCTGTGTCCTTCTCAGAGCCAAGCAGCACTAGGGGCTCCTCAGCCCTGCAAGTAAAGGGCTTTTCTTGCTTTGGGGAAAAAAGTGACTATGCTTCCTGTCCACTTCCTTGGCTATCTCACAACAGAGTTGCAAGCTCTTCCTTATATTACTCACAACATAAAGAAACCCAGACCCTTTCTGCAATGTGTGCATGTAATACACATTTATGTTATATGTTTGCTTGTGTATACTGTTGTGTACTCTTATGTACCCCAGGGTTTGAAATGGCCCTGGTGAGACTCCCACACACATTGTTTCTGCTCCTTAGAAAATTCCCACAGAGCCAGTGGGAATAATAATAAAGACAGTACAGAGTGATCTCTCAATCAGTGGTGTCTTCCACTAAAACAAGAAATGAAATTAGATGATGGCTGGACAACCATCAGTGGGATTCAATAGCACTTGTTGGTTAATAGGCATTTTGTCCTGCTTTTTCTCAGTTCCTTTCTGGTTTGTGATTTTTGCATCTTTCAAAACAATTCTCAACTTAGAAGAAAATCAAGAAATTGTCTCAATGGTATGAATACAAAAGTCTCAATGTTAGTGTTGAAGAACTGGTCTGGTCTATGATAACAGGACAGGAAGCCAAGGACTTGGCTGCAGTGTCGTTCAGTGCAGCCGGTGCCCACTTTCACTGCATGCTCATGAGATGCTCCCCAGGAACAGAACCAAGCTCATAGCTCTGAATGAGAACCTACCGTCTTTCAGCATGCATTTTTTTTCTCCACTAAGCCTTCCCATGGGAATATAATTGGGAGGTAGACCTCTAATTTGCATTAAGATCCTGAGAAGGAAGGCTAGCATTTTTTTAAATCCTTTGCCAGACTTCTCACAGTAATATTTCCCACAATTACCTTCCAATTTGCAGCCTAGATTATACTCTAACCTCTAATATTTATATTTCTTTTATCACCTACTTGTGTCTCAGTAGCTACATTCAGAATTAATAAATTATGAAGGAAAACAAACAAAAGATGGTTTCTAACTTCAGAGAAGAAAGTTCTGAGAGCAACAACTCAGGCTTTCTTTTCAGTTTCATCCTATCCCTGTAGTAGCAATGTACTAAGTGTCTTTGACATTTTCCCCTGTTTCATCTCAACATTCAAACTAGCCACTGTAGTGGAAATGTTCAAAATATCACCTAGATCAATCCTGTTAATATGTAATAGGATCTGAACACACTCTTCACAGGCACCAATTTGAAAATGTACTGTGTGCTGTCAAGTGTGAACATTTGAAAGAATGATTTTACTGTAAAAAGTGACTGTAAAAATGGCATTGTGGAATTTTATCACCTCTAGGATTTCCATATCAAATGAGTGCACTTTACAAGTACAATATAGGGCTTTTTTTTCTCCTAGTGTATTAAGCTGTAGAACCAACTCAGGATCCAGAAGGCATGCTGAGTTACTCCATTCCTGTGCATTAGCACCAGGAAAACAGATATATATGCTTTGCAGGCCAAATGAGGGCTTCATTTACACTCTGCTGGCATATTTAGCTTGAGTCTCATCTTGCATGTGAGATTCTTACTGCTGTTCTTCACGAATTGCACTTTATAACTGAGATCAGCATCTGACTGCTGTGTTCAAAATATATCTTCATTCTCACTTCAGTTTATTTTCGTGGGTTTAGACAGATGTAACAGACCTGTGCTGATGTCTGTGAGTCATGAACAAGAAGGTACATGCTCTAGCCTAGCATATTAATGCTTCATCATGGACAAGCATAAAAATATACATATGTCTTTTAAACAACAAAACCAAGCACTATCCAGTGTATCTCCAGGTAAACATAAGGAACAGGTAAATGAGGTATGCTGTTTAGGTAAATGAGAACATGTATTTTTATACACCATTTCAAGGCTGCTAAAAACTTTGAAGTAAAATAACCACAAAAGAGCTCAAGCCCCACACCTTTCTGATTGCAGGTGTCTTAGCATGGCACTTTATCACTCTCACATGAATAAGCTGGTTTCTAGTGCTGTTTTGCATATTACATCTTATCTTTATCAGGCTTAATCTCCTAATTTCTCTAATCAGTTTCCTACTTTGCTGAGACACTTTTACGTAAGTAAAATAGATAAAAGTACTAATGAGACTGTCTGATTTCCTCCTTTCAATTGCTGAAACAAATAAGTGGCAGCAAACATTTACACATCCGTCTGGAACAAGCCGGAGTGGAAACAGAGCAGAGGGATATTTTTCCATGCTTTTCCCTGGTAAAATGGAAGTTTCTTTTGCCTCCATGTTTTGTTCTGGTTATGTTCCCATGCTGAAAATATATCTTAGATTGTGGC
The DNA here is from genome assembly GCA_013400555.1 of Jacana jacana. NCBI lineage: Eukaryota > Metazoa > Chordata > Aves > Charadriiformes > Jacanidae > Jacana > Jacana jacana. Next base: position 341,497 of record VZTM01030340.1, on the reverse strand, counting down.
TCCGTATGTCATAGCAACAACAGTAACAATAGTAAGAGAAGTAGTAATAAAAATAACAGTTATAACAACGTTAACTACTAACAATAATACTAATGCTAATACTGTATTCTTACTCTAGAACACAACAGGAGAGCTACTAACCACCGTAGCTGGAATAACTGGACTTGTGATAACTGTTGCTTTAATTCTGATCATGACTTCATCCACTGAGCTCATCAGAAGGTCATGCTATGAGGTGTTCTGGTACGCGCATCACCTCTTTGTGGTTTTCTTCATTGGTTTAATAACCCATGGTATGGGGTAAGTGTCTGCATACACTATGTAGGGTATATGTATACAGTTTGAGATGAAAAACAATTCAAATCTATAATCCTGTGCTCTTCTATTAACAAACTGCTGGGATCTTTGCTTGGAAACAGACTGCAAAATGAAAGCATTTTGAAATTAAAACACACCACTTCTCTGAGGATTAAAAGAGTATTTTAATTCTTTCAGCCACTCTTTACCATCTTATCACCTGCACCTGTGTCGGTGTGAATGAACTGTCTTCCCTGGGAACTGCAGGCTTTACAGATTAGGAATCATACCTTTCTGGGTTGAGATTAATGAGGGATAGACCTTATGATTGTAGCTCTTGTATGGCATTGTGCAAGCAAACTTGTACAAGCTTTCAGCATGTCAGCTACCCTATGGTGGTTGCACCTGGACAATGCTCCTCTTCATCCATAAATGTAAAGCAGTTTTGGCCTTCTTTCTCTGTTGTGAAAAGAACCTCAAATTTCTTTACCACAGAGAAATACTGTCCAGTAACAGCAGGCTCCATAGAATCATTTTGGTTGGAAGAGACCCTTGGGATCATCGAGTCCAACCATCTGCCCTACTCTACAAAGTTCTCCCCTACACCATATCCTTCAACACCACATCTAATCTACTCTTAAACACATTCAGGGATGGTGACTCCACCACCCCCCTGGGCAGCCAATTCCAGTGACTGACTGCTCATTCTGGGAAGAATTTTTTCCTAATGTCCAGACTATAATACAAACCAGGTTTAAATGACTATAGTAACAAACTGGAATTCTCAGATGGCTTTTCTGGAGAGGATGACTGCCAGGTTGCTGATTGTCTCCCTGTTCCTTGGCACAAGAGGAAGGTCCATCCTCTTGGTACAGGGCTCTGGGTCTTATGTGGAGGGACAGCAGAGTTGGGGAAGCCTCCCTGAGAAGTTCACAGGCTGGTAAACCCCCCGTCAATACAGAGTGAGAGCAAGAAAGTGCCCAGCACTGAAAACATTTGCATCTCTCATTTCCAGCTCCTGACATCTTCTGCTTCTCCCTTGTGTGCTTTCCCCCATTTCCCTGTCTCATTTCTTTGTGACAGTGTTAATGTGAATCTATCGTGATGCCTCCACATGTACATTTTAAGTCAGTTAGATAGGGAGTGCAGTTTTGAGGTAAACCTCATGATCCTCCTCACCCTCATAGGTCTGTCTTATACACGGCACAATCCCTGGACTGCACAAGGGAGTGTCTGGGGATGAAGCTGCACTTACAGGAACACATCTCTCTGTGCCAAGCACTAAGTGACCCTTTCACAGGACCAAACCAGACCTAGTCCTGAGCCCTAGGTAGCCCTCAAACGGGTTCAGTGCATGGCCCTCATCAAAGACTGCTGTGTCCATAGACCTTTTCCTGCTGTCTGTCTAGCATACACATGGCCTCCAGCTATAGTAAAGCTTTTCAGATCTGAAGATAGAGTCACTTGCTGTTAGCATAATACACTTTTTGTGTCTTTTTCATAAAACATTCAGATGGTATTGCCCAGCACTAAAGTATGTACACCCACCACTCTTGGACACAGGGAACTTCCACAGTGGTGTGTGCATGTGCCTGTTCTCTGCAGATACATGGTGTCACCGCAGGGCAGGGAACAGGCTGGTCTGATGTTTTCTGGCATGTTATTTTTCCCACCTTCCTTATGATTTGAGAGCTGCATCATTCAGTTTGGCTTTGAGTGTTCCCGAAATTGGCCCAATTAATTAGTCTCAAGTTTCAGAGGCACAGCTGCAAACAAATGCTGTAAACTGTATCCTGGCCTGATTAAAACGGCCCCCTTCCCCTCTCTCTGGCAAATCTTTTAGAATTCCATTTCAATCAACTATAACGTACCCTTTAAGCCTTCAGCTTTGTAAGCTCCCTCTGCCTAACCAGCTGATTGACAGTCCTCAGCATGAGATGTCCCTGAAAAGGGGACATTTATTTAACAGCTTTTGGTGAGCACGCTGCTTGCTCCAGGCTGGGAGCACACTGCCGCAGAGCAGCTCTTTCTTCCCCCAGCACATCTCTACAACTACCCCATTTATGAAAAGGAGTCAAAACTCAAGGTTTCATCCACTTCCCATCCACTCTTCCTCCTTCCCAGATGATTGAACAAAACTCACTCAAGCCCACCTCCTCTTCTCTCTTTCTGTCTGAAGCCTGTAACATTGCCATGTAAAGGAAGGCAGCACTTCTTATCTCCACTAACACTTGTTAGACTAGTTGGCAGGAGAGGAGAGCCAGATGCTGTAAAGCCAAAATATGGACTGGACTGGAATGGAAAATTTAGGGAAACAATATGAAACAAACAGGGTTTCCCCATAAAAATCTTCCTTCCCTACCCACAATCAACACCAGCTGAAACCCATTAAACTGTACAGTCAGGATTGACATGTTGGGGAAAATTCACATCATTAACACTCTCACAAGTAAAGAAGATAGAATTTAATATGTTTAGAGAGTATACAACTAATTACACTCCTCCAACTTTATTTGCAGCTTTCAAAAATGCATTAGAAAGGAGCAAAGGAAAGAGAAGGTCTGTTACTATTAAATTTTATTATTTTTCCAAACAATACCAGATGCTTATATACAGAGGAGGTCAAAGTGTCTGCTGCAAGGAACTTGGAAATCATTCCAATTTTGCCACAAACAGCAAAATATACATTTTCTATGCAAGGCCTCTCCACACTTCAGCTGCATTGATGTATACCGATGCTATAGCACACTTCTTGCATTTGGTCAAAAAGTCATGGCAAAGCTAAAGAAAAGGTAATTTGAACAGGAGAGCAGAAAAGGACTGAAATGACCAGTTTTTGAACTTTCAGATCTTGAACTTTCCTCTATCTCTGTATCTATATTTGACTACTTGTGTAAAACCTACAGAACCCTTGCAAAGAAGCGTATCACTGTTGAACACTTTTGTTTTAAGTCAGCTTGTCCGAGGTCAGACACCCCAGAGTCTGCTGCTTCACAATGTCACTTACTGTAAAGATCACTACCTGGAATGGGAGAACGCCACTCAGTGCCCTTTGCCGCAGTTTTCTGGCAACAAACCCGTGGTAAGAGTGATGTTTGTCTTCTGCTTCTCACTTAATGTCCTTCCTTGGAAGGCCAAATATCTTAGGGAGCAGAGGGCTGGAGTGTATGCAAGTGTTGTTTAGAGAATAGTGTGACATTTCTGTTCCACGACCTCTCCATGTGCCTAAAGACTGTGATCCCAACCTCTTCTATAGTCAGTATAGACAGGTAAAGCTGAAGAGTGATGTGTAAAATTTTGGTGTTATTAATAAAACATTTTATTCCTGGAAGATCTTTTAGTTAGGCAACTCTTCCTTCGAAGGGTATGGATTTCAAAATTGTGCTCTATTTAAATATGTTGTGTATCTACATTTATTTTTAATTCTTTAGTATCACCGATGTCCTTGATGTGATCATTGCACAAGTGTAGTCTCTGAGCGAAAACATTATGAGGGTAGAGAGACAGAAAATACAATGGAACAGTAAAGCTAGGGATGCAAATTAATATTATTATTTTAACTAATAGTACTTTAATATTGATATTCAAAATACCAAGGGAGAATACATTGGAGATAACATTATGTCCTTGCTTTGGGCCCCATGCTTCATATCATCCAGCCTTGATGTCTTAAGTTAGGTAAAAAGGAGAGAATTTTAAACAATGAATTATGAAAGCAAAAGGCAGGAAAAATATCCCATGGAAGGGTGGTTTTGCTGCAACAAGATTGCAAATCCACAGGGGGTAATTAAGTAGCAGACTTGTACAGTATGTCAGATGTCTAGCATCCAAACAAAATCATTTAACATTTACAGCTCAAGATTTAGCTTGCTCATATGCAAGTTTTTGTTGTTTCTTCCAAAAAGAGAAAACACACCAAAGGAAATCTTACAGTAAAGGAGAAAAATTAGCATTCAGTGCCTTGTAGCTCTTTTAATGGCTGACATAGATTTTTCTTAAACTAAACTATTGTTAGCCACTATCCAACCTGCATATTAATGAGAAAATGAATGCCTCTCTAAAAATTTCAGCTACAATGTCGCCATAAAAATCAATACATGGCTACGCACCATGAATACAGACACAATCTTTCTAACAGCATGTCCTCACATTCATTATAAACCTAACCGGAGAGAACTTCCACTTCCCTGTGTTCAACCTATTTTGCCACACTTTCCTGCATACCCAAGGCCATACTTGCAAAGTCACAATACTTGAAATGAATTGTGATAATACCATATGGCATATAGATCATCTATAAGAACGGTGCTTTGCTGGATGGGTAATGTGCTATGGCATGATTCCTGCTAGACACCACAGCTAGCACAGATTAATTCAGAGGATAAAAAGCCATGGTGAGACTTGTGCAGTGCTGTCAGGGGCTGGTGCAGGAAGAACTGAGCAGGGAGGGGACAGCCTTGTGCACTGCAGGGACTGTGGCTCCTGGGGGAGGCTACCAAGGCAGAGCCCCTCTCTCAGTCATCTGCTCCCCTGCTCCATATTTCAGCAGGTAGAAGCCTGATCTGGCTCCCACTGAGGACGATGAAGCACTTCTGTTGCACCTGGGGCATCCAGACTTTTATGCTCACAGTGTTTCCTAAGCCATTGCTGCCCCGTCTCAGTTCATTCTCATTACAGAGAGGAAACACCACTTGGGCAAGAATACTGATGCTCTGATTAGTCAGCCAGGAGCCATGCTGCCTGGCAGCCCATCCCTCCTGGTGGATGTCCTGTTGTCCCAACCCAGCCAAAAGATATTTTGGATCGAATGCTCCGTTGCACTGGAGCGATGGCACATTTGAGATCTCAGCTGAGCTCTCCTACAGGGAAGACCTGCAGCCTTAACATTCCTGTCATGTGCTTTTATTTACAGGTAGCACAAATGGAAGGGAGGAAAAGCAGGTCTCATCATTATTGTGGCTTGATATATGCAAATATATTCAAGACATGTGAGACTACCTACTGTGCAGAGACACCTGTAGTATTTAGGGACAACGGATGTGTTGAGTTTCTGCTTTAACTGAGAATCTTCTGGCTTATGCTGGTTTATTCCCATTATTAAATCATGCATTTTTTTTTAATTTAATTTTCAAGACTTAACCTTGGGAAATTGCCACTCCATCCTCTTAGCACTTTCTAAGGCAGCCACATAATTTTATGGCTTGCTTCTCATAAAAGATACTTTATAACCCCTGTTACCCAGCTTGTGGAGCAAAGTCAATGTTTCAGCAAGTGAAGTTACTCTTCCGAGATTTTAAAAACCACATGATTGTGGAGCCTTCAGTTTGCTACAATAAGCCGTGCAATTAACAAAACTGGAAATAAAACAGTATCTCTTCCAGGAAAAAAAAGATATATATTTTTTTTTTAAATCATGGAGGTTCAATTACATCTAATTATCTCAGCTATCAATGCAACTCAGTGAAATCATCAGCTAGTATACTTGAATAGCCAAGTATCTTTGATTGTTACAGTGATCAGTAGATGCGATTAGCAAGTACAAGCACAGCAATCATCTGCAATGCTTAAAGCATGACCAGCTTAGTATCCTGGATCAAAAAAACACATTTATTGATACAGAGACGACTAATGGATTAAATGGAAATATAACCCATTCCTCTAATTGAATATTTGGGACTTAATGTTTTCTCATGCAGCATCAGAAAAATCACAGCTGACAATAAGTGCTACTCCTATCTGACCCTTCTGAAATATTTGAGACTTTGAAGTGCAAAAAAATAGTAAGTCCAGGGTAATATTGTATAAATGTATGCATCTATATGTCTTCAGGTCCAATGATGTCTATATGTAACACTTAAGTAGATTAATCCTTTTGCCTTTTAGTAGGAAAAGATTTTAAAGGACTCTTCTTGGCCAGAATACAGATTGATATTAGCACTGCTTTTGGAGTGCATCTGTGAAGGAGTCCCATATGCCTGTTCCACACGAAAGCCAGAACTGCTACAGTTGCAACAGAAATACTCTCCTGAGAAAGGCGAAATGAAAATCATGGGAGAGAAATCAAATAATTTCATTTTAGGCTACCTGCTGATTTAAACCAGAAATGCAAAATATTTTCACAAAATTAAAATAACTGTTGCTTTTTTAATATGCAACTTTTTACAGGCTTGGAAATGGGTTCTAGGTCCTACGTTGCTGTATATCTGTGAAAGAATTGTTAGATTTTGGAGATTTCGACAGGAAGTGGTCATTACTAAGGTATGTAACAGAGCTTGCATGTATCAAGAAACCCATCATGTCAATGAATTTTTTAATCTTTTGTAGATAACTGCTTTATATTATGACCTCATGTTTTACTCCTAGCTTCAGCAACTCTTATATCATTACCATAGTTTCAGCCAAGTATTGATTTTAGGTTTTGCACTTATTCCAACAGAAAGTCCATAAGAATATTCCATACGGGACACAAGTTGATCAATGAAGTACCAGACTTGCAAGGCTACACCACCATAACACAATCCTCTCTGCAGAGGGTCTCTCTTTGCTTTGTACTGCACTGAAAACCATGTTCCGCTGCAGTAAATGGCAGAGATGTGTCTTTGTAGGACTTCGACTTTAGTAGGACACAGCTTTTGCTTTCAAATCTGGAGCCTTCCAAGGAGTTGTAGGGTTATACTAGCATTTAGCATAAATGCTTCATTAATACCACTGTAACAATTTATCCCAGTTGTAAACATCTCTGCCTGTTAAGGGCCAGTTTAAATCACAGCCAAATGGATGCTGCGATTGAAGCAGCCAAGCCCACACGTTATCAAGCTGGTGATCAGAAATAGGCTTATATTGTGTGAGGAGGAAAAGCATGTCGGATGAGTCTTGCTGTGAGCTGAGGATCTCAGTGTACTATGTGTGACATACAAAACTGTCTGCTTAAGTGAGATTACCTCTCAATAAAAGTATATCAGAATTGAGCTCACTGGGCTTTTTTCTTCTTGCCAAACCAACAATAATCCCATATATGCTAATTGTGCTACCGGAAAGCAAAACTGGGCAATCATTCCAGTCTAATAAGGAATACTTTTGCATAGGCTCTACTAAGATAGAAAGTTGACAATTTTTTCAGTTGTTACAGCCTTTCCTCTGCCTCCCACACTCACAAAGCAAGCTGTCCCATGGTAGACACAGTACGTGCTCCCAAGTCATTAGGCAGCAACAGCACTGTAACATGGTTTAGGCCATAATTTACCAGACATTTAAAAATTACCATGCATCCTGATTTACATTAACTTGTGCTTGAACTTGAGTAGAAATGATTGCAAAGTCACCTGTAACCTAATGGAAGCAAACACTCTTCTGAAGGAAAGTGAATCAGATCTTTCTGTTACCATTTAGGTGGTGACACATTCTTCTGGAGTTCTTGAGCTTCACATGAAAAAAAGTGGCTTTAAAATGGGACCTGGTCAATATATCTTTCTACAGTGCCCATCAATCTCACAGCTGGAGTGGCACCCTTTCACTCTCACCTCAGCTCCTGAGGAGGACTTCTTCAGTGTTCACATACGGATCGTCGGGGACTGGACTGGGGCTCTCTTCAAGGCCTTTGGAGCTGAGGAGAAAACTTTCAAGGAATTATGGATGTTACCAAGGTTTGAATTGCAAACAATACATTTTAAAATGTTAATTCTCCATTTTAAAATAAATGTTAATGTTTTAACTTTAATTAATTTTGTGTGTGTTCTTTATGGCACCGTATTAGACTGTAGTTCTGGATCTATAAATATGCCATTATGCTAAAACATAGCATAATGTTTAAACACAGCAATTAACCTAGGTCAATGGCTATCAAGAACACCTGTAGATTAATACAAGTTTTAAAGTCCATATCAATATCTCTGTCGTTATCATCTAAACCTCTGACATCTCTGTCTACACCTGAAGATATCCATTTCAACAGATTAGTGCTTATGAATTGAATGGAAATGATCCTAGAAGCTATCGGATAGCTTTGTGTCCATCTGCCTATGCTCTGATAATTCCCATGAGCTGCCATCCAAATTTCCAGCTTTCCCATTTTGGTTACTTAGATCTTTTGTGGCCCCAGAAACTTCTATCTGAACCTTACTTCTTTCCAGTTGTCTCCCTCAACTCTGTCTCTGGTCTCCAAACCCTTCTCACACTTTATAAAGGTTATCAGTGTTCAAATTCTGTATCTGTGGCATCTTAATCCAAAAAAATGATTGATGCTTCATTGTTGTGAGTCAGCAGGGCTCGGCCGAAGTTAACGGAGCCATCCTGCCTTACACCAGCTAAGCATCTAACTCTACACATCATGGATTCAAACCACTTATCTCTTGCAAGTGTAGTGGAGATTTTGAGCAAAGAACCTGGCAGAGTGTGGTAGGACCTGGGACTGAAGGGACTATTTTCCCCCTGGAAAATTGCTTTTGATGAGGGAGTTCTAGTGAAACTGAGCAGCAAAAGGCACTTGTTTAGTGACATTTATATAGTTGAATGGGACTTGGATGATAAAGAGCATTCCCCAAAAAAGCTTACAGACACCACTACAGAGGCACACTGGAAGGTGGGGGCAGAGAAGAAAGTCTGGTCCAGTCTTTGCATTGTATCAGTTAATAAGAATTAGAAATGATAGCTGTGCCTTTGTTAAAGGCAACTGGAATGAGAAGTATGCCGTTTCAGCAGAATGGGAGCAAAAATGGTCCAAAGTGATTGACAGCCAGTGTAAAGAATGAGAAAGAGAAAAATATTATCAAACATTGCTGGCCACAATGCAGGGCTGAAATTAGCAGTGCTGTTATATAAAAAGACTCTTCTTTTTAATCTTGTTAGGGTGCCTAATGCCATCATTCAGTTGCTTTCTTGCAATATATTAAAAAGAATTTTTCAATAGGTAAGCTAGCAATAAAGCAAAGACCAGGTCTTTTTCACAGGTTTCAATATCTACGGATAAACACTGAACTGGTGACTATATTAAAAAATAACATATAGCAGAAACTAAGCAGAAGACAGAAGCCATGTAGCAATTGCATGATAAGGTAAGGCTCTAAAAATAAAATATATATATTGTAATGAATAAAAGAAGACAAAAATAAAATATGGGTGCAAGTAGAAAAGACAGAATTGATTGCTGTTCAGTTTGAGAGATAACACCATAGAAAAGACTATTCCCATGAAAATAATCAAGTTCCATATTAAGCCTCTTCAGGATTTTGGCTCACTTAATCGCTGTTTTAGTTCACTGCCCCAAAATCTAACCCCTCGCACAGCCAGGAGTACTACCTGATCTTGCTGATCAGCAAATGTCTGAATTCTAAAAATTATACAGAAATCCACTAATGTTCTGTTTCCGAAACTAAATCCTTTCCCTGCCTTCCCCAAATGTATAACGCTTCTTTCTAATGAAATTATGTAGATGGATGCAAAAAATGCCGACAATCCAAGCCATAGCTAGAAACAGCCCATAGCCCTATTTTCTACTTCTCCCTAGGCAAATGCAAATGCAATTTTTCTTCCACTTTGTTTACCATCTTCCTACCTTCCTCCACCCTCTCTAGATCAAATGAATGGGCTGTATAGCTCGGTTTCTCTTTCTCCACTTTCTCCTCCTGACTTCTCTAAGTCTTTGTATTCAGCTAAGCTCTCTTGCTGCATCTGAGCAAGGCGTTCAAACCAATGATGGGATCTCCGTCACCTGAGGATTTAGGAGCAGACTGACAAGACAAATCTCTGTAAGGAATGATTCAGAAATAATTGATCTTGTCTCGTAGCACAGGGAAAGATTAAAGAATCTCTTGAAATTCCCTCTAGACCAGCTTTTTCTCAATCTACTAACAATAATGAGAATTGTTCCCAAGCCCACATTGAACTACATAGAAAGTTTACCTGAAAGTAGTTCTTAGGCAATCTATGTGTATTCTCTAAGTTAGCCATATTTTACAGGAAGTTTTGAGTTCTCAAAAGGTACAAGGCTGGGCAATAACCTGAATAACAATACATATTTTTTAAAAAGATTAGCTTGTTTACACATGGGGCCAGATTTTCAAAAACTCTCCCTGAGTAGCTGTTTCATTGACTACCACACTCGCAGAGCATTTGGAATACTGAAATAAAAGTGAACCATGTGGGAAGTGCAGATGAAAGGGCAAATGTTTGCTAGGACTTCAGGTATCCTTTAAGAAAGCAACAGCAAGGTTTCAGATACACTGTGTGCATGTACCATTGCTTGGTGATCCCCCTTTCTTTTCCATTTCATTCTTCTTATGTGCACGTCTTTCTTTGTGTTACTTAAGCTGAATTTTAAATATGATTCACGCACAGAACAATAGAAAATCTGAAACAAGGTTAAAAAATCATTTTTTCTAAGGACTGCATGTTAGTGATACTCACTTCCAGAGCACTTATGTTATTTAAAGACAGACTGGACAGAACGCTCCAAAGTACTGTGTATATTTACATTCCATGTTGCTAAAGGAATGAATCTGATTACTTAATAACCTTTTTCATCTCTAATTTGACCAAAATGAATGCCTCGGCATCAGCAATGTTGATTATAGGAGGTAGTAACATAAACAAGTGTTTCTCTTTACAGATTTTGCCTTTATGTCAGATCCTAAGTACAGTATTATTGCCAAAAATGTAGTTCTGAAATATTGTTTTTTCAAAAGGAACTGAGAAAATAGTAGTTTCATTACATATGATGACCTCTTTCTTGAGTTTGCTTTTATTCCTTGAACACAAAGAACTTTTCAAAATGATTAATATAATCTTTTCCTCTTTACTTTGATACATACCGTATAGAAAATAAAGCTCTGAAACAGGATGCTTTTCCGTAATTCATAATTAAATATGCAAATTCCACAGCTAAATTTGGACATGCAATTATATGACTAATCACATTTCAGAAAGCCAGAAAATTGCAATTGCATGCTTAAATAGATGGCCAGGCCCCAAACCCACATGGGTGCTCTTGTTCTCTCATTTCAGAAATAACAGTCACTTTGCTATTAAATAGCAGCCACTGAAAATTACATGTGTTCGTAAGGGTAATTTGTGTGCCAGTTTAGACATTTATTAGTATTTTAACAGAAGTACCGTTTTGAAAACACATAGCCCAATAGATTTTAACCATCGTGTCCCTTTTTATGTTGCTGACCCTTGACTAAATGTCTTGCTGCTCTAGAGTGGCTGTGGACGGACCATACGGATCTGCAACCACAGACGTCTTTCACTACCGAGTGAGCGTGTGCATCGCAGCAGGGATCGGAGTCACGCCATTTGCCTCTATTTTAAAATCCATTTGGTACAAATGCTGCAACCCTAACACGGTGCTGGTGCTGCAGAAGGTAGGTGGGCAAGTTTATTGCTCCATCCAAAAGTTCCCCAAATGAGCCTATTTCGCCAGGTGGGAGAGGCAATTCACTCACTCAAGTGCTTTAGCCTGCTCTCAGAAGTGGTTGTTCACTTTTCAGCTCCCTCAGGAGCTTTTGTGGGGCAGGGTCTCCCAAATTTACTGTCATTCCCCCAGGAATTAGGTAGCACATGTGGTGCTTTTAGTAAAAACTGAAGAATCAGCTTTTCAACAGCAACTGGAGATAAATGTGGAGTGTCTTTCATAGCTAGACAGATAGAGAGCTAGAAGAGAAATCTGTTCTCTTTCCTACCAAAAATAAATCTTGCAAGGTCATCTCTGTCATCTCCGACAGAAGTGAAGGGCAGCACTTGCTCCTTGTCCAGCTGCAGGTTTTGTGAAGGCCTTTTGGCTGCGTGTCCTGGTCCAGAATGCTGGATTCAGAGGCCATTAGCTGTTTTTCTCACCTTGCAAAGTCAGGATATTAGCCAGCATAAGAAGGAATTAAAGCATTTAAAGCTCTGGATGAGACGCGTATATCAAGGCGCACATTTCTGCCTCAAGCCACTTTAATTGTTTTGTTGAAAAAAAATATATTGGGGTCTGTAAGGCATGGATGGCACCAATTAAGTTAACATCCTCTTGATCTGCTAACCTGTTATACATCTTCTGCTAAGGATATGTGAGGCAGAACTAGGGGAGGACAGGTGAAGAAGAGATAATGGGTGATGTAGGGTGAGGGACATGAAGGTTCAGGGAAAAAAATCAGCATTAAACATCATGGCAAGTGGTAGCTTGCAGATCTTACAGCTTCTTTTAGCTCATTTTCCAATCTAAAAGCTGAATCAGGAACTGTTCAACATTTCACATTTAAGGACAGATGTTGAAATTGCATTGGAGTGGACAGATCTCTAAGAGGGTCAGTTCATATGGAGCTGATTGCAGGACCAAGGGGCTGATCTTTTTAAATTAAAGAGTGTTAAAACTGGCATCTTAATGACAAGCTGCCACTAAAAAAGCATCTGGGATTTCTGCAACTGAGGAGTTGAGGACAGGTTCAAATTGCCAGGGGGCATCTTTGAGGCAGAAAAAGCACTGAGAAGGGAGAGAAATAAAAATGAAAATATATACTAGTTGTGAAAAGAAGTGTATTTACAAATGCTACCACTGTACTAGAATGATCTTTTCCACTGGAAGGAGAGCTACATATATGTATATATATCTGATGTAAGTATATTGTATATTACATGTTGATTTGTTACTATTGCTACTGTTATCTTTAGGAGGAAAGAACAGAATACAACCACGCATTGAGAGTATACTATAGTTCAGGGTGCTCATCCATAACTTAGGGAGAATCCTGTGTAATTGTGCCTACAAAGATAAACTCATGGTTCCTTCTGCCACCTTTTTCTCCCACAGAGTTCAATTTTCCTGAATTTCTGTGAAATACAAAAGTATTATGATTTCTATATGACCTTTCTCTAGATCCTTACTGGTGCAGTGGGAATAGTGATGCTTATTTTTCACAGGTGTTATGAGGCTAAACTTCATCGATGTTTGTAAAATATTTTGAAAGCCTGGACAAAAGGTGCTGGGGAAGTTCACAGCATTACTTAAAAAATTTAGCAGTCATCTTAGTGGGAACGATTAATCTCAGGGTAGCTCCACATTTTTTTTCCATTGGTTAAAAGCTTCCACTTGTGGTATAATTACAAATAATTTAATCTTCCTCAAAGTATTCAGCACTCTCTTTCTGCCACGATGAGTACCATAGAAATGTCTATTAAGGAAATAAATAAGAGGTTTTTCTTTTTTTAACAACTTCGTTTTGATTTGAGTACAGCTATCATTACGCTTATTGAACTAATATTTCTTAGTGTTGCCCACATACAGCTGAGATATAAATACTCATAGCTTCCATAATGTCTGCAGCTGTATAATTTAAAAAACCCAGCAAATCAAAAGGAGTACACATTTATCTAATTGATTCTTCACAATTAAATAGCCTTAGAGCCTTCATTTCCCTATCATTTATTGCAATGAGGAAGGGCGCTACTACTACTCATGGCTGGAAAGTTTCTACTGGCTTAACTTATGCATAAAATGATTTTATTTTCACATTAATGGTCTCATTTTTCAGATCAATTGCTGCTGAAATTGATAAAATTGTACTGATCCATGAGTTACTAACATGAGCAAACATTCACTTTCTTTTACCCTACGTAAGGGCATAGGAAAGATCCTACTGGGTCTCACCAAAGATCCATCTAGCCCAATATTGTGTCTCCAATAGTGTCTCTTCATGAATGCCTAGAGAAAAGTGTACAGACTAGAAAATTATACAGTGATTTGTCCTTAGTGGACACTCTCTCATCTTTGAGCAACTTGGAATTAATAACGCCTTGATACAAGAGCTGATCTTGATACAAGAGCTGCATATCTGTGTTTAACTTAGTAAACTTAGCAACCTTTAGTAAACTCAGTAAACTTAGCAAACTTTAGTAAACTTTTCTTCCATGAATTCATGAATTTGTCTAATTGCTTTTTTCAACCTATGTAGACTTTTGGCAGCAACAGAAAGTTCTGGCAATAATTTCAGCTATATACAGTGAGGAAAACAAAACTGCCCTCTTCCATTTGCTATGAGACCGACTGTCCCTGCCTGAGGTAACCTTCTGCTTCGAGCTCTACTGTAGCTCACAATCTTCTCCGAAAAACATCTTCTCCTGAAGACCTAAAAAACGTGTTTCTTTTTGCTGTCAAACATAACCACCTTTCTTAGCTGTGTTTGAGAACAGTTTATGACTTTTGCTTCATATTTAATGGTAAGAATTTGAGCCTTGTCCTGCATTTATACAAAAGGCTGCCCATTGCCACCCTAGCTCTGAATCCCCTGCATGCCCTGGTCTACAGGCACTGGTGCATCTTAGCTGTAGTGGCCTACTGGATCAACTAATTGTGCTGGTAACAGAAAGAGTTGTCAGTCACTGGAATCGGTTGCCCAGGGAAGTGGTGGAATTGCCATCCCTGAATGTGTTTAAGAGTTGTTTAGATGTGGTGTTGAGGGATATGGTGTAGGGGAGAACTTTGTAGAGTAGGGCAGATGGTTGGACTCGATACCAAGGGTCTCTTCCAACCTACATGACTCTATGGTACTCTACAGCCCACAGGTGGTGTTGTATGCTCAGGGGCAGGAAGGACTCAGGTTTTGCAGCAAGGTACCCAAGTGGAGGTATAAGAGGGTTTTTTGGGGACTAGTCATGCCTAAGAGGGAGCAGCAAGAGTCAGGGATGAAGGTGCCCCATCACCTTTGACACCCTGTTGGAGAAAAGCTGGCTTTGCCCAAAGCTGCGGCCCCACCACTACCTTTGGGGAGCAGGGAGAAACAGACAGATAATCATCAACAGATAATTATTAATGACTTTCCATATAATGGAAGCTGTTTTATAAACTCTATCCTTTCACCTTACAGGAAAGAGGTATTGGAGCTTTTGCTCCTGTCTGTTTTACAAAATTCAGGGTGTAGGAAACTGATTGATAAATATGCATGGATTGCAAGGGAGCAGAGTATTACAGAAACAAGCAAATACTCAAACTCCTGCATTACAGATCTGATTAATAGCAATACTGCATCTAACTCAATTTGCAAAAAGAGCACTTGGAAAATTTAAGACAGTTTACTTGGGCAAGCCATCAAGCTGATGAATGTAGTCAATGGGGGTAGGGTGGGTGGAGACTAATGAAACATAAATCTAAACCAGATTTTTAAGGAGTTTAAATGATTGCAGTTAGTTAATAGTATGAGGCTTACATGAAAAAAAGATAGGATTCAGAATAATTGTTTAATTATAGAAATGCACTGATGCTGGCTTTATTCTACAGTTTTAATAAGGATTAATTTTACCATGCATTTATTGTATTTTAATTATACATGTAATATGTGGTGCTATGCTATGGGCAGTCAGTGTAATGAAGGAGGACTCCTTTGTAAACAGCATTTATTTTAACATATTACACTAGAAGTCCTCTTTGATCTACGAGAAAAGGAGACCTTTTACCATCCTTCTTCACTACTTCTTTTCTTTCTAAGATTATAATCATGGCCAAAAAAAAGCTTATAATGACAGTCTTTCTTCATTATCAAGTGCTCTCCACCTCTAACATGTGAAAATTAGATGCAGTCTTATGGATACTGCTTCATCGGAACCACACCCGGGATGAGTTTAAGGAATTTCTGTGGCTTCAGAAAGCTGCACCCTTTCTTAAGAGGACTGAACCAAAGGTGGCTTGACACGATTTGGTTGGACTGGCTGTCTGCATGGCACTAGGTCTGCAACCAGCTAAAAGCACTCCTTCCAGATCTGTAGCATGACATTCTGGAAAATAATCCCCCATTTTGAAGACCACATTGTATCAGCTCATCGTCTGGCTTTCCTTCCTCCTTCCCCTTAATGTGCTTGGCTCCCAGTCTTGCCCACATGCTCCCAGTTGCTACCCTGAGCACAATTCATTATTCATTTAGAAGCACATGCCTCCTCTCCACACACAATTACTAAATATACATTTCCATGAAATGAACTGCTGAAAAGACTTGAGAAATAAGATGATCAAGTAGAGGCTGAGGGAAGAAATTTCTCACCACAAATCAACAGCCACGGTGTGATACAGACTGACAGCACTCAGTGGCCTGATTTTTGAGGCGCTGAAGATGTGGAACAAGCAGGGACTTCAGGATTCAGGCACAAAATACTGCATAAAGGTTAAGGCTATAAATCTTACCTAGTTTTGGTAATTTAAAATAATGCTGTTGTTGGTCACAAAAATAAAATGCTATAAAGTCAGTGGGCTTGCTTTTTTTCTCATAAGCTTTTTTCCTCATTGTTAATCAGCAGCAACACCCCGTTAATCAGCGAGGTTATATTTAAAGCCAAACGTTGAAACAGAAGGGGAAAAAGCAAGCAGCCAAGGTGGCTGGTACTAAAGTTCTGCAGACAGTCCTATTGCTGGGCTGTAAAAATACCCTACTTAACCCTGATTGCTTTATCTCTGTTTCCTGGGATCATACTTCATTTATATTTCTTACAAAAACCACAGATGGTCCCTTACAGTACATGCAGAGCTAGGAAACATCTCAAATTACTGTTAGTCTCCTTCACCAAATCTCCAGTGAAGCATGGTGTTAGCACATTTTTCTCCCATCACCTTACCAGAAGTCTGACAATCTAGTATATTAAGTCTTGGGGAAATCTCTTCATAGCTTTCTGATTTCTTATCCGATTTTTCACTTCAGAATTGTCTAATATGCATCTTTATGTCTTTGATCCTATGGAAAAGGGCTACAATTTCCAAATCATCAGAGCCCCCACAATGATTGCCTTAGGGTCAGTCCTTCCAGATTACCTTAGATATTGAAGTATAATAAAAGACAGAGGGGCTGGTGAGCACAGAGAGATGGGTTGGAGGAAGTTTTGCAACAAAATAAAAAACAAGTTCCAACCATCCCTATATTATAAGCTTATACATTGTCCTCCATCCCACTCCCTTTTCATGCAAAATTGCGGGGTTTTGAGGTTTCCTCCATGTTTGTGAATTATTTCTTCGGAGACACTATAAAAATAATTACACTCAAAATTACATTGCCCACAGAAGGCCACTGGAGGTCTGGTGCCCTCTGTTCAAAAGTAATCATGGACTATGCATCAAGAGCTACAGAGCTCAAGTTGTAAGAACTGCAATCAGATTTTTCTTATAATTGCGGTTCAGCTAGCCATCAGGGTAGCACCTGGGCAGACACCCAGGGAACTTCAGACATTCATCCCCTGGGTGATACAGGAGCCCCCCAGTGTAGTCATTGACCCAATTGGACCAGCTCGAGACAAGAGCTGGACAGAGCTGAAACCAGGAGACGGGCTGTGCTCCCAGCCCAGAATTTTACTCACTGCAGGAGGAGGTTTCCAGGTGGGAATGTCTTCTGTCCTGAAGACTCCCTAAGGCAGCTCCTGCTCTGTGTGTTAAGATTCTGGAAGAGGAATTTCACCAGTCCTGAGACTCTGCAGGCAGTTCTACCTGCAAAACTGATTAACTTGTATCAGTTAATCAGGTAAGATATTTGTCAATGGTCAGCAGAAACTGTTCCTGCAGAAGTGGTCACACAGGAGAGTTTTTTATACAGTTAATTAGTTAGAAGCTGTTTTGCAGTAGTTAAGAAAATAAATCACACTAGATGATCACAATAGATCATGCACATGCTGAAGCGGGCACAACGGTCCCTGGGCCAGCTGGCTATAAGGACTGAGCAGAGAAAGAGGTTTGAGGAGTCTCACCTGATCCAGCTGAAGATGCCACAGCATGGGCTCTTGAAACGGAAACTCTCATCATCGTATGAACGGTGACTAACTACCTTGTTTAAAAGATTTGATTCCCTATGCAAGCATCACCCCATGACAAGATCTTAATACATTAATACTACTTTTTTAAACAAACTCTCAGTTCTGTTTGTGGCTGACTGCAGTAGAGAAGAAATAGACAGAAATAAGAAATAGGAACGATTAAAGGATGGAAAATTAGCCTATCAGTGACAGATGCCAGGAATGTTTGGTTTACCATAGAAAGGTATATGGAATGACTTGATCCTAGCTTCTAATTTCTACCTTAAGAACAAGGTCTTCAATCCAGCAGGCAACTAAATCAAGATCCAACACATGGAAGACGAAGCTAGAGAAATGTGGATGAGGAAAACTGTGTAAGTTTTTCATAGAGAGGAGGTTTTCAACCAATAGAAAACCAATTATGAGATAACTATTCATTTTACTCCTTTGGCAACTTTAAAATTACAGTTTCATGTTTTTCTAGAAATTATATGCTCCAAGTTAAACAATAAATACATTTAAAGATGGGGGGATTCTGTAGCCTGTTTTATATAGGGTATCCAACTTGAAGAACATAAGTATCATTAATGGTTAACCGATGGCATAATGTCTTGAGAAACAGGAATTCCTTGCTTCAGTGCTGAATGAAACTGAAATTCCATTTTAAACATAACTGAAAATAAATACAAAATTTCAACGAATAACCAATAGTTTGTGAGAAATGCGAGGTTAGGCATTATGTCAAAGCTGAAGTGTGCTGGCAGGGGAGGTGGGAAACTTGTACATTACCTATCTTCACTAGCACATTGATATAGTCACTCAATGTTTAAGAAGAGAATGAATTTTTTAAAAGATAGAAACTATATCATCAAAAAGATGTGTAATTATGTTTACATTTACAGCGGAGAAGAGACACACTATGTGGTTAACGAGTTGAGCCAATCATTAGGAAGTTTTATTGACAGTTTGCTTCTCGTTAAATGTCTTTACTTTTATCTGACAGGTTTATTTTTACTGGATTTGTCGAGACCCATCAGCATTTGAGTGGTTTGCTGATCTTCTGTTCCATTTGGAAACAAAAATGGCTGAAAAAGGAAAAAATGATTTTCTAAGTTATCATATATTTCTTACTGGCTGGGATGAAAGTCAGGTAATAATGAAACTCTTATGAGTCCAAGTTAATGTACCTTACTTTTCCAGTATGGGAACATATGGAACTGGAACAGCTGAATAAATGATGGATGAAGCAGAAAGACAAAGAACTGTAAATATAAAGACACCAAGCCGTCTGTTTTCATCTCACATTTAGGAAAACAGGAATGGAGAAATCAAGCCAGTCCTATACCTTGGTTTGGGCAGCGCTGGTTACTGGGTGTTTTGCAGAAAAGCGCAGAGAATCTTTCAGGAGCTTGTGAATGGACAGTTGTCCATGTCTTCAAAAAGCAGAGTTGTATAAAAAGAGTTGGTTTTGTTTACTCTTATTATTTAGTATAATTTCTGTTGTTCACATACATGTTCAGTACAGTCTTCAATCCTGCTGTGCTTAGAACAATTTGGGAACAAACTTGATGGACTAATTCATGTTGTTCAGAAATAGATTTTCTCTGACAGACTTCAAATTTCTCATCTTACAACTTCATTGGACCATCCCAACTTATGGCACTTATCCTTAGACAGGGTCAATTTCATTCAACTTCAGTCCTTACTTAGATCCAGATAAGTTGATTTTTCTTTCCCTCTTCTTTTTAATGGATCACTCAGATGATGCTGTAGGCAGTTAAGCATCTGCCAGAAAAACTCTCCCAGAAAAGTCTTTGCTCTTACTTGCTCTGCTCGTTTCCTGTGGTCTATATTGAATAATAGACTAGAGATAAAGATGTAGTGAGAAAAAAAACAGATTCCACAGAGCTTTTCCCTTCCTGCTCTGCAAATAAGCAAACAAACCAGCCAATCCCTGTTTCTTTCTGCTTTCTTTAATGGGTTTTGTCAAGCAATGAGGTATGTGCATAAAGCTGTATTCGGAAAAATCTACTCCCACCGTGAAGCATATGGCAGTCACAGAAACCACCACTGTACATTAGCAATTTCACAGGGTATTACCTAAAGCCTGTTTTGACAGAAGCTATTGAGGAAGTTCACAAAACACAAAGTTGCCCTCATCTCTCACCTGTCATCATCCCACTTCCCTCTTGAGCAAACATCAATCCAGAAGTCAGGTAGGGAGACAACTATTCTTGCTGGGATGTCTGGCTTTCTTCACTCGGGTGCCCTGCATTTTTCTAAAGTGCCTCCTTCTTCTCTCCAAACCTCATCATCCAGTCTCCTGTCAGCACTGCCTTGTTGCCCTGTGCTGCCTGTTAGGTGACAAAGGAGCATTCCTGAAGCTGTGCTGCCTACCCACCTACACTAGTACTGTTTTTGCTGCTGGAGCACCCCAGCATCCCACCTCTGAAGGGCTGTAGGGGAAGACAAATGCTTTTGAGTGGTGACCTCTCCTACTCTGACCAAGCCCAGGGAATTGTGCTGGGTAACAGCTCCACCTTCTTCAGACATCCATAAAGCTCCCTCATCTTACAGATCTTAGTTATATTTAGTAAATTCCAGGTCATTACTCCTCAAAATTGGAGCTTCAGCACCAATGATATTTGGATGATCTTTTACTTCTCCCTTAGCAAACAAACCCAACATTCTCCCCATTCTCTGCCTGTCTCACTACATAAATGACCAGTAGTTGGGTGAAGCTGAACCCAAGCAGATTGGACACTTTATGACTAGTGCACCCTTCACTACTGGCAGGTGTTTACTCCTCAGACAAAATGCTTGTCCAATGCTTCAAGCTCTTTGTAGATTCCGCATTGGCATCAGATTGTCAAGCAGATACGGCATACGTCTGCCTTTGCTTAGAAAAGAAATCATGTTTCAGCCTATTGGTCCTTGAAATGCCCCTGAGATTCCTAGGCAACTTTAACGCTGTGAGCTATAACAAGGGCTAACACCAAAAATCCTGGAAAAGTTCCATTCAACACGAACAGAAATAGCCCATCTGCTCAGTGGCACAATTTTGCTGTAAACAATTAAAAAATCCTGCTGTTCCCCACCTCCCACTCCCACCAAACACTTTAAGCTCTTTCTTACACTATTCTAAATCCTTCATGACATTAGCCTGAACTAACAAGAAGAAACTTTTGGAAACATGACCTCTTGTGACAACTCTCCTTGACCAGAATAATTGAGTTGTTAAGCAACAAGGAAGACTCATTAGCCCGAGAAATATACAATATTCTCAGGAAATGGGTCTAAATTTCAGCAATGACTTCTGCAAGAGATGGTAATGATGCCTAGTTCATGTTAGGGCCTGAACTAAATGCAAAGCCCATTTTTCAACTTAGCTTTCCCCTGGTAATTTCTTGACAGTGATAGCAATGATGATAGTCTGCAGTGAATACAAGCGTATAAGTCCTACACAACAGCAGCACAATTAGGAGAGATGGTGCTTTTGTTTTTATATGCACCCGGGAAGTACCCAGATAACATGGTAACAGGGATAGCATAGGAGCTGAGAGACAGTAAACGCTCATGGAAATCAGGATCTGTTTTCTTGGCATTGGGAGCTGTGCAGCTCTCTCAGTTCAGTGCTGATCACCTGAGCCGATCTACTTTCTGCACCTGCCTCCGCCTGAGGAGAAGAGTCAAACCACTCAGGGTTTTACCCCTGCCGAGCTGGTACATCTGCTGTTCTTCTCCATCAGCAGCTGAATGCTCCGGGCTTCTCTAAAGGCGCATGTAATTGCTGATATTTATTGTCAAAGTCTGTTGCACTACACTTTGTTCCCTTTCCTGAACTCCGACTCCACCTTTAAAATGGTGACTGTTGCTTCTAGATCTGTAATGAATAAAGTGTAGGGCAAGATATTCAAAGACTAAGAAAAGGTTTAGGAATCTAAGACCTGCCTGTAAAAGTGATTGAGACACTTAGGCCCAGGCCAGTACAGACAGGTATTTAATCCCAACTCATTTCAAACATTTCATCTCAAGAAGCTGAACTCCTTTGAGATCTCTGGCACTTTTGAAAGTGCTTTTTACACTTAGTCATTTTGTGAACTCTTGAGTATTCCTCTCCTCTTCTCTCATCCCCTCTCTTTCCTCCTTCCACTGGATAATTACAGAGCTTCCCTCATGAATACTTCTGTCTTTCACCATGAAGCAGCATTATTGCTTTTTCCTCTTATTTGGAGTATACATTGTTGACTCTAAAATTATTACCTTGTAAATTTGCCTCTAGGCTACTCACATAGCCCTACATTACGATGACAAGATGGATGTAATTACTGGTTTGAGACAGAAGACTTGCTATGGAAGGCCAAACTGGGACAATGAGTTCAAGCAACTAGCTGAAAACCATCCTAGGTAAGGCAGGCTGCCTTCTAATCTTGTTAGGTTACTCTTCCCTCAGCATAAACAGTGGGAGAAGGGGAGGGCAAACCTTTCTAAATGACCCTTTTAAAATAATTTAGTTTTTTTGCTGTGTGCAAAGAAGATTTATGCTTAATGAAGCTTTTAATGAAGAAATCTCGGAAAGAGAATGCCAATAAAATCTAATTTTTGGACAAGAAAATCTAATATTTAGAAGTATTTCAATATCCTGGCCTTTGTCCAGATATAATTGAAACACACAATCCAATTACTGTTCTGCACAAAGGACAAAGTAGCATTAATTTCCCTTGAAGATGGTTATTAAAGAGATAAACTGTGATTTTTTTCTTATGATGTCAAGGATATGTTTGTTCCCCTAACATATTTGGCTACTCTTGCAAGACTATGCTGTTCTGTTATTAGTTCATCTCTGCTGGCAAAGATAGTTCATTTGAACTCGGTGGATTTGCTAGTGGTCTGAGAAAAGCCTCTTTGTTCCTGAAAGCCTTTGAAGCAAAAATTTGAAACATTTTATGTTCAGCGGTAGAATATTCTGGAATCCTTGTGACTCTTCATGATTTCCAAAATTTACCTGCTAATGCAAAATAAAGGCTTGCTTTTGGGAGACAGAAAGACAAAAAATAAAGTAGAACTTTTTTTTAAAGATGAAAAAGACTCAAGAAAAAGCTGAAAGGGAGGAGATCAAAGAGAATACAGTAAGCTACAAGAATACCATAAAATTGCAAAAATAACAGTAATAGAGAAACCACTTGATGGAGGTCAAAATAAATACAACCAGGAAATATGAAAGATTAAAAATATGAAAAGGCCAAGAGTAGAAAATATGATTTTTGAAAGACCTTCTATAGGGATTGTACTGCACAAACAGAGCTTTTGAAGTCATAGTTCGAACATTATTTTTTGTTACTTTTGTTATGGACAACCAAGAAAAATCTGTTTTTCTGATGCTCAGGGAAGGAGATGGGCATTAACTTTCTATAATGGATCTTGTGGTATTTCCTTAAAAAGCCAGTGCTAAAGTAACAGAAAAAACTGTATTTGCTTCTGAACCACGATGACCATCTTTATGGTCAATGCTGAACATTTTAAAGTAAACCCGACATAAACTAAGCTTTCTTTATGAGAAAAAAAATGCTCTACCTTTCCTTGCTCTGAGTTACAGGAGGTTCAAGAGGCAAAAAAACCTCTCAAGAGTTTCTACACTGGAGTGGAACAATCAGCTTTTACAAACTGAGTAAATTTTGGGTCCCCGCACTCAGATGCGCGGAGCTTTCCTTGGTAGGAACAGTGTCTTTCAGCAGATTAGCAGGATTGTAGCAATCCATGTTAAACCCAGTTTAATCCAGTACCAAGGCAATATGGGCACTACTTCTGGGGACTATGGCTTGGGTACCCAAATCATATCTACAGCCTCTCCTTTACAGGAGCAAACTTTTTGAAACTCATGCTGTCACTTGTCACTCAAACCGCATTTCCATAGATTGAGCTTTCCCCAGCAGCACAGCCTGTGTGGGTATCTGTGTGTACGTATAGATGTTTCAAAGCAATATGTGCTGTGTACTTAGGTGTAAACCTTTAAGGCACTTTGCAGTGAGTAACCAGGTTTCCAGCTCCCTGTAACAGACTTGTGCAGGGAATGCCATTCTTTGCTACAGTGCTCAGGTTCTTTTTATGTAAGAACTACCTATTTATAAATTCTGTTCTTAAATCAGCCATTTAAAATTTTTCTGTAGGCAGAAAAGTGTTAAAAAATGAGGGGGGGGAGGAAGAAAACTCAGAAGTAACCAAAATTTTTGTGCATGTTTTAGAAAAAAAAAAGATAATTAACTATAATTAACTTGGCTGGAGAAAAATAATTTCAAATTTTCTGAAAAAAAAAAAAGCAGAGTGTTTGCTTCTCTTATTAAAATAAACAATGAAGATCAAACCTGAAGAACTACAATTTAAAACAGTTTGTGACCTCTAATATAGCAATCCAAATAAATAATGCAATAAGAGATAATAAACACTATAAGATAAACACTAAAGTATTAAAGTAATTATACTGTAATGCTGTGTGACAGTAACACAATTCTTTTTCAAATGTATTTCTCAAAAAGTCATTTCAAAAGATGCAAAGCTGGAGGCAGCCAAAATGTACAGTTTATTCATTTACTCTCATACTTCTGTTGTTCTTGCAATTATAGCAACACTATTGGAGTGTTCTTCTGTGGACCCAAGACTCTCTCTAAGATCCTTCAAAAGACATGCAACTCATATTCATCAGTTGACCCAAGAGGAGTTCAATTTCACTATAACAAAGAAAGTTTCTAGGCTGTACTTCTTAACTACATCATCGGTAGTACCAAGTTGTGTTATTTTTCACCACTTTCTCCTCTACTCATTCTGCAGCATTTGTTGAAGTAGGGGCATTGACTTCAATAGAAAAATGCCATCTTGTGCCAACTAAAGATTTGGACCACATCCTTAGCCCTTCTTCAAAGAACTGAAGGGCTGATTCTCCATTTCTTACTTAAAGATGTTGTGAATCCATCTACATCTGTGTGAAAACAAGCACAAACCACTAACTTTTGAAGAAAAAGGCGTGAGCAAAATGGACATGTAGAACTGTACCTCACTGTTGTGTATGATCAAACTGCTACCACAGGCAATACTCGCATTCCTGCTGCTTAAATTGTGCCCAGACATTCAAAGCATTTTCCTTCCTGGTGTTCTGATTTTGCACTTCTTATAGCTTCCCACTGCGTGCACATCCACATCCACATCCCCTTTCATGCCGTAGCAATACCATTTATATACGCACTGTCCAACAAATTCCTTTTACCCTGCCAAACTGTGCACCACTTAAACCTGCCATTTCTGTAGCGATGGTGGCTGTGCATGCCATAAACTAATATGATCTGAGGATTCATATATTAAGGAGACTCCAGACATTTTTGCACTCAGCAAGTGGATCTTCCTGAGACAGGCAACTAAAATTGCAAAAAAGTTTCAGGTGTCCTTTAAATGTCAGACATCCTCATGGGCACTGAAGAATGGTCTCTAAAAAGATACAGAATCAAAGATATATGCCAGAGTGACTAAGAAGGGAAGGCACCCCTGGAGATCACCTACTCCAAACCCCTTGCTGAGCTGATTCTGTGAAGATAGGAGTGACATTTGCATTCTTCCAGTCGTCAGAAACCTCCTCCCATCACCATGACCATTCAAAGATAATGAGGAATGGCCAGCTCCCTCAGCACTTGTAGGTGCATCTCATCAGGTCCCATGGACTTGTTTAAAAAGCTCCCTAACCTGATCCTTCTTAACTGAGGGTAAGTTTGCATCACTTCAGATATTCTCATTTGCCTCAGCAGCCTGGGATTTCTGAAGGTCAGACTTACCTGTAAAGACTGAGGTGAAAAAGGCATGGAGTAACTCTGTCTCCTCCATGACCTTGGGCACCAGGTCCGCTATCCATTCAGCAGTAGACCAACATTTTCCAAGTCTTCCTTTTCATGTTCATGAATGCATAGCTGCCCTGCTTCTTGCCCTTCACTTTTTCTCACCAGATCCAACTGCCATTTAACTTTGCCTTCCCTAGCCCCATGCCTGCATACTTAGTGCCCTGTCCCTTCCTCCATCTCTTGTACACTTTCTTTTGTGCTTGAGTTTTGTCAGGAGGGATTTGTTTATCCATGCAGGCTTCCTACCACCTTTACTTGACTTACTTCACAACAAGGGGCATAATTTTTTAACTTGGAGGGGATATTTCTTGAAAATCATCTAGTTCTTATGGATGACTCTTCTCTCCACGACCATATCACATGGGATCCTTCCATGCATGGAATTCACAGAATCACAGAATGATGTGGGATTGGAAAGGACCTCTGGAGACCATCTAGTCCAAGCTGCCTGCCAAAACAGGTCCACCTAGAGCAGGTTGCACAGGAACTTGTCCAGGCGAGTTTTAAATCTCCAGAGATGGACACTCTGCCACCTCTCTAGACAGCCTGTTCCAGGGCTCTGCCACCCTCAGAGTAAATAAGATCCTCCTCATGTTTAGAAGGAACTTCCTATGTTCAAAGTTGTGCCTGTTACCTCTTGTCCTATCAAATTCCTCCTGTGTCCTCCCAATGCCATGTGTGTTAGTGTACAGGCAGTTCAGAGAGGCATACAGTCATATGGGTTTTCCAAGAAGCAGTGTTAGAACTGACCCATAGGCATCTGGTGTTTGTGTGGATACCCTTGGTGTGGGCCCCCTTCTGCCTTGTTTTGTTGATTGTGGTCTCTCCTGTTCACATCATCCCACACACTTTGCTTGTTTCCCCAGCCCACCACTTCCTCACTTGCTTGTTGGTCATCAGCTCCTTCCCCATCATTGCTAATTTGAAGCTCTCATCACAGGCTGCCCAGTCTTTGCACCACTGCAGTGGATTCCATCTCTTCTTAACAGTCCTCAGTCCCCATGAGGGTCCAGCACCTGAAGGGAGTCTACAGGAAGGCTGAGGAGAGTCTGTTTACAAAGGCCTGCAGTGAAAGGATGATGGGCAATGGCTTCAAGCTGGAGAAAAGCAGCTTTAGATTGGATATTAGGAATAAGTTCTTTACCATGAGGGTGGTGGACCACTGGAAGAGGTTGCCCAGGGGGGTGGTTGAGGCCCCTTCCCTGGAGATATGGAGATATTCAAGGTGAGGCTTGATGAGGCCCTGGGCAACCTGGTCTAGTTGGAGGTGTCCCTGCTGACTGTGAGGAGGTCGGACTACATGACCTTTGGAGGCCCCTTCCAGCCTGGATCATTCTATGGTTCTATGATTCTAAACATGCAGCACCTTGTATATCAAAGCAATGAAACGATGACCTTCATGCAACCCAAATCTTTACTGATCTTCTTGTAGCTCTAACTGGCACCACAGCTGCCAGGGCTATAGGTCCTGGACCCTAAAGCAGTCCTTCCCTCACAGCCTTGTACTCATCTTTGTCATATGAGTATGTCATTGCCACTTTCCTAGATCTGATGCTGTCTTGCACCTTCAAGTATTATTTGTACTTATCTTTGTGAAGTTAGCACTACTAAGGACATGGAGCAAAGGATAATTCTGGAATGAGAATGTTGTAACATTCACATAAACTAGAAAAGTGAGAAAACTATTTCCCTATTCCCTGGCGCAGAAAGTTAGCACAACTATATTCAAGTTGGACTGAGGGGTAACAGAGTTCACTAGGATCACAGAACACATTTACCCAACCACACAATAAAAAAGGGAGGTAGAAAACATCCTGTGAATGTCAGCACTCGAATAAGACAAATGACAGCATTATATATGTATACTTATTCACACACAAAAATGCCCACTAGAGGGGACGTAACTGTATAGACTAAAAAAACAGAATAATAAAAATTATGTCACAGAAGACTCCAGTATTAATTTATACCTCTTCTATTAGGGGATACAGTACGTGTGAACTGAGATTGCTCTACAAGATACAGTTGTATTATTATTAAGTTTAGGGCTATGCATCTTTGTTTTAAAACTGTTGAAGTTTTTTTAAACGCCTGCCTATGCGAAATGATTAATGCGGTGCATACTGTGTAGCAGTAGAATGAGTGGAGAATTAGAGCCTCTGCCAGTTCACCTAGAGGCATTTATCTTTTATGTTTTTTCCCTGGTGCCCATGCTGAGCCTCAGGGTAAGCTGACACATTTTTTAATATAAATTAAGCTTCTTTTTTTAATGTGTGTTGAAAATCTTGAAGGAAATGAGAAATGTGTGTAGGCACCAATACCAGCTGCCATTGCATGAAAGAAAGAGGTGACAATTTCCTGCAGATTCTGAATGATTGTTTTAATGGGGTTGGATCGGAGGTAACAAGCACAAAGATACTGTGCTGCCAGAAAAACAGGATCTGTTCTCCCCCTAGCCTCCTGCAACAAGATGTAACATTTAGCTTCTGGCTCAACATGGCATCTCTTCACTGCTTTGATTTATTCCCACTTTTGCAAATCACTGTGGTATGCTACAGGAGATGCATTTAGAGCCCTTGTTATAGTTCATTGAGTAGCGCTGCTGTTATCACCACCAGAGGAGAGTTTCACTTATATCAGGACTGAGTGACCTAGAATAAAGGAAAAATAATAATAATAATAAAAAAGAAGTGGGGAGGTTTGTTGGACTAGGATGAAACTGCATTTAGGTTGAATGAAAATCCCTTTATTACAAATACAATTTAAATCAAAATGGGAACTAGGAAGATTTGGCTTCCTGCCTTGTTTTGAATAACACCGAGCACACAGCAGCTATGATAATGTGAGTGCATATGTAATGACTCTATTATTATGTTTATATATGGAAACATCATTCACTGTCAGGGAAAATGAAAGATATCTTCATGGATTTGTCCATTCAGCTTCTTCAGCAGGGAGTGTTCAGCGCTGTGTAGGAAAATATTAGTAAATAAAATATAGTCATAACAGCAGAGACTCACCACATCCAGTGACAGAAAACTAATCATAGACAAGGATCATAAATACACAGATTAATTACTTTGGCTCTTACGATAAAAAGAGTGGTATTACAGTGATTGAAGTTGTGTGAAGTTTATTCAGTAGTAAGTGTAAATTAAAATATTTGGGTTTATGTGTTCTGGGTTCCCCCTCTCTCCCTCCTCCCAAGTCATGCATATTGTATAAATTATTTAAGTTTGCTCCTTAGTTTACACTGAAAGATTAAACAGGAACTGCCACTCTTAGCAGGAGGTCCATCATATGGTGCCTGTACCATATCATCACCATGGTAAGGACCCTCCTGCTTCTATCCTGCTTTTAGATATAACAAAATGGTTAAGAGGAAGTGTCGTTAACTGAAAAAAGTGACAAACTTTTCAGGTTTGAGTACTCCTGATTAGCAGGAGATTTTATAAGAACTGCTTAAAAGGCAGCTCAGCTGCTCCAGGAAAATAATAAACTGAATGACACGATAGGTTTATAATCTCAACTGGTCAAAAATTTCAGTGAGGGTTTTTTGTGGTTTTTGGTTTGGTTTTTTAAAGGGAATATCACCTGAATTTTTTCAGGAACAGAGGGAAGGAAAAGTAAAATGTGACAGTTCTTCCATACAGTTTGCCCTACAAATACCAAAAGCTTAAATGAAACATGCATAGTAAGTCAAGTGATGAGGAATGGAAACCTGTGATGGTCACAGCAGCATAGCAAGCAATGGGCTGGAAGATGCAGCACTGTGCGCAGCAGAGGTGAATTGTCCCTAGGCCTTCGTCTCTTCTCCTGGCACTTCTCAGGCAATCAAATACCAGGCATGAAGTCACCCTGGAGACCACTCACAAGATGGGGAGCACTCTACCAAGGACTGGCTGGCCTAAACCTTCCTAGTGTTGGAAACCAGCTGAGCTGAGGCTTTCTCACCTCAGCCAGGTTACCTATTCTGCAGCAGCAACTCCAGCTCCTCGTGTGGGATCCCTTAGTTGTCTGAGAAATTCTGCAATTTTGTGGAATAAAGCCAGGAGTGCATTTCATTAAAGCTGCAGCCACAAAAAGAATAATTTGCCAGGAATGTCTACTTACATGTTACTGAACATGTTAAGATGAGAGTGGATTGATGATTTACATTTTAAAACCATAACCAGTTAAGTCAATTTAACTGGAGTCATCTTAACCTTCAACAAATCATATCTTACTGTGAAAAAAATCTCAATTACGCAATGGTCTTAATTTATGTGAACAGATATGTTAGTTGACATGGAAACACATTTTTTTTTCTCCTTTCAAAAGCAAGAAATGATGAAAAGGCTTAAACGCTTTAAAGATATATTAATATCCTTTCAGAATACATAGAAACAAACAAAAGTTATATAGGATAATGAACCACTCAAACCAGCATATTTGAAAGGCTACCTGCTTCAAACATTTACGACTATTCTTTCTAAACAATAATGACTTCTAACATGGTAAGACATTTGTATTCATTGAGGATAAAAGCCCTGAGCCTGCCAATACTTACACATGTGCTTTACTAACTTCAAACAATCCTTCTACTGTCCTAGAGGACTAAATAGGGTTTTCTTTGAAGCTCATGCACAGAAGACTGATGTCAGGCTCAAGGTTGAGTCCTGAAGGCTGATCTGTATTATTCAGCTATTAAAGTTTTGGACTGTCTTGATTCTCTTCTAGAGACTGTTTCTCTGGTATAGTAATTCTGAATATGAAAGACAATTCAGTCACAGTTGCCTTAAGATACATAGATAAGATTGCACTTATGCACTTTAATAAAAGGCACAGTTTTCAGTGGTCTTTTAGTTTCTGTTAGGCATAGAAATGTAGGTTTGGGGAAAGTTTTTCTCTTTTTTACATTTTGGCCAAATGATGAATATGCAGATCTGAACATTTAGGCATCAAGCAGGAGAGAGGGCAGATACGAACCTTTCCTCCAAGACAGAAGCCCTGGTCTCCAGCCTGTTGCTGACGATTCCCCAGCATCGCAGTCTTGAACACTGAATCTCCTGTCCCTGCAATGGCCTGTGTCCTTGCTTGAGATAAGGATTCTCTTCACAAAAGCAACATCTCTCCTCCTGCTGCTGTCTGGGGCTGCACCCCACCCCCCCCGCCTCCTTCTCCCCTCCCCGAAATCATTACTGTCAAAAAGCTGAACTAAGTGGGACTTTGTGAGGAAAGATAAGGAAGCACACACAAGCCCAAATTAACACACTGCAGTTGTGGCAAGGATGCTCACAGGAAATTTGCAGAAACTAGTCTCCTTTAGATCTCACAGAAGCTGATGTCCACAATTCCTTACTGTAAGAAGCACAATGTATTTATTCTCATGTTTCCAAGAACGGATCAAGGTCAAAAAACGGAAAGACAAACTTTAAATTCAAAAGGTTACAGGCACCTAATCAACCTGCAATGCATCACACTCAGTAATTATACATTACTACACAATTACATTAAGATAAAAATGTTTAGATTGAGGAATGCCCACCATTTTCTCATTAATATTAGTAAAATATCCATGCAATCTTCTGAGTTTGTGTGCTGCTAAGGAAATTCAGAGGGCAATGCAGAACGCATACCAATGCAGAACTAGCCATTTAAGATCCCTCGTTTTTAGATTCCTTACCATGCTGGCAAGAGGATGATAGTTAAGAGGCACAGCTGGACAACTTTGAATTTAATATCAAAGGTTTGAGGATGAAACAAACAAATCTATGCTGTGATACTGGTCAACACAGAAGTTACTTTAAACGTAAACCATGTAGAGAACAGCTAGATTTGACCGAACTGGACCTTTTGTAATACAAACATGCCCAAGTGCAATTTCTCTGACAGGAATGTACATCAACTATTTTATTATTTAATGGAAGCTGCGGTCACAATTACAAAGATGTATCTATAGTATCAAGCATAATGACAAACGCTGGCCTCCCGATGTATATCACAGCAAGTACATCATCCGGCTATAACATTGTGCATTCATAAAGGAGCCTGAGACACTTTAAAAATGGCTTGATGCTGGGAGATGCTGCTGAAAGAGCTTTTAGTGAAACCAAGAGAAACACTATCTGCTTGGCCTTCTGCAGAACCAGACCTTTGGAGTCCAGACAACAAAATTAACTGGAGTTTTGCCAAAATGAGGACAAGTAGAATTTGGCTCAGTTAGTCAATGTCAGTGCAGAATGATATATTGCAAATATCAAACACTGAACTTTAAAGGGAAAAAATTAATTCACTTCAAATTGTCTGACTTGTTTATAATGAAATAGCTAGTACTTTGCTACATGCTGATTGTCTTACTGCTGTGTATGTAGATAGGCATCAATAAGGAAGTCTGTAAGTGGGGAGACGCCTTCTTGGGGATGGATGCAATTATATCCATATGATATATACTATATTAATAATGTTACTACACCAGGCTCCAATTAAGCAGAGCATTTGTGCTTATGATTAGCTGAAAGCATATAAAATGTTTTGGGTTTTTTTTGTTTCAAGGGGGTTACACATGCTCAAGGTCAGTCCATATCTTGAGAGCAAGATATGAGAGACCAAGTGAGACCAAATGCCTCCACAGGGAAGTTTTTCCTAAATTACACGAGACTTTTCTCACAAGGTTAATGAAAAAACTGTGAGTCCCCTTGGCTTTGCTCTCCATATAAATCTTGTCTTGGACACGGGTATGAAATTGGTTGCCCCCTTTTCTAGGGAGCCAAGTAAGACCAATCTCAATTTTTAGATTTGCATTTGCCATAGTAACTGGTCGTAATGTGGTTCCCTAAAGAAATAAGACTTATGCAGTTATGATACGTGCCTGTCTGTTTGTCTGTCCACTGGTTCCCCTTTCTGCCCCTTTACTCCTCAGCAAATATCGCTTAATTTGCCAACCAATTTCAACCAAGATATAAAGTAGATAACCTTATTCTAAACTCTCGTATGGCCCGTATCACCAAAAAAGGTCTGAATACTTCAAAAGCTCTAACGAATGGGCACTGTCACTGAGCAGCCACTCAAATAAAAACTGTCTGAATGCATGCAATTGAGAAGCTATATATCTTTGGGCATGGAAAGCACCCCAAACTCAAAGAATGCTGCTGGACCTTGGAAATTAGCAAGAAGGAAGAAGAAATAGAGGCTTCACTAGACAAACATCTCATCACAGGCAATCAGTAAAATAACACAGCAAAAGAGATAATTGTTCCTTTGTATATGGGAGGGATGAGACTAATACTGGTATATTGCAAATTGTTCTGTTGTACATCTTAGGATGTTAAGAAATTAGGGTAAAGAAAAGAGCCACAGACGTATTCAAGGACTTCAGAAAATACCTTGCAATTAAAGGGCTCAATCAGCTTAGCATATCAAAAATTAGATTAAGAGATGACTCTATAATAGCATACAAGTACCTTCACGTGGAGAAAATCTAGGCACTAGCAGGCTCTTTAATCTATCATATTAAAGCATAACAAGAACAATTTCAGATAGGAAATAAGGCACTCACTTTTAACAGAGGAGGTGCTTAGGTACTGGAAGAACCCATCGGAAATGTTAAAACTTGTTCTCCTGCTGTCATCCAGTCAAGCCTGGGTGCTACTCTGGAAGGTCCATACTAGTCAGACACAAGTTAGACTCAGTTAAATGGAAGTTACTGGTGCAGCTGTGTAACTGGGTTCAAATTATTGGCTGCTGCTACTTAAGCATCAAGGGTAGAAGGGCAGTGGTCCCTTTGGGGTTCAAAATGCTTTGAATGTATGTTTTCTCATAATATCCTTGTCAGGTAGATATTTATTACTTCCAGTTTTAGATGGGGAACTGAGACATAGAGGTGCTAAGTGGTTTGCCTCGAGCTCTCAAAGGAATGACAGAACAAGGATGACACCACTTTCAGGACCAAGACTATTGCTTGAACTGCTACAGCAATCTTCCTCTCCCATAAACTGTATTATGTGTATTTGACAGGACCCTTAAAAATATCGATGAGCGTTCTGAATGAACATAAAACTGAAGCGAATTATTTTCTTTTAGTGGCATTAGCTAATATTGTTATTAGCTAGCATGGTTTGAAAGATAAGTACTTTGATTCCCAGGACTAGGATGATATATGATTGCTCACTCTTAGAATTCCAGGTATGATATAAAGTATTTACGTGAAAAGTAATGGCATAAAGCGAGCCATTTCTGTGACAAAAGAGGAGGCTTAAAGCAAATAAATAATAAAAAAGTATCAGAAAAGAAACAAGTTTTGGGGGCTTCTACTAAGCAATATTACCCAAATATCTGGGTAGAGATTTTGATGCTGGACTTGAGCCTGATCCTACTCTGAGGAAAGAACACAGGAAAATGCTTGTTGCCTCACATAGTAACAAGGTGCAGCTAAACACCACACAGCACAGCAATGTGCTGTCAGGAAGGCTAAGGTTTCATTTTCGTGTAGGACAGATCAGAAAAATTTCAAGTGTATTAAAGCTCCTCTTTAAATATTTAATGTAAAGAATACACAATAACAAGTAATAAAGCAAGGTAAATAAATAACATTCTGCTTCAGTTTCCTGGGATGCACTTATCCCCTTTATGAACATTTGAGGCTACACTGCATTTGTTCGCTTTCTGATTTCTGCCGCCTTGCTTGTACTTAGAGAATTTTCGAAGATTGCAAAGGTAGACCCACTTATTCCTTGTGTCTGTTGTCCATTAACAGCTAAAAGAACAAGATATAAAGTCTTCATCCCCACTCCTTATCACCTCTGTTATTGGCTCCATAGTATTCCACACTAATGGTATTTGGTTATTGCCCTGCTTAAAGGTACATTAAAGCTGTGTCTGCAATAATACTATTTACAAGAGTAAATTCATTCCTTCTCATTCTATTCACTAATATTTTCTATTAAATTACTGCTAGGGGAGGAAGGATTTAGTACACTTCATCTCCTGCAGAAGTAATCAGAAAATATTTATGAACATTTGCAGTTGTGATGGGAGGAACAGAACAGAAGGCATTTTATTGTGCTGATTTTATCCTTTCCTTTTCCTTTTTTTTTAATTTTATTTTTTGACTAGTGCTAACTAGCATACAAAAATTCAGTGCTCATCAGAGAAAATGGTTCTATTAATTTTTGAAATTCCCTGCCAATAAAATAAAGTTGAGGGGGGAAAAAGTAACTTGTAACTTACTGCCCAAGTTCAACTCCACTAGCTGCCAGCACCACAAAGCACTGGGACATACCAGTAAGCAGAGGAATGAAAACTAATCTAAAAGACAATATCAATCTAGAAATGCAGTCATTGAGAGCTTGCTTCATGAACTGAACCTAATTAATGCTCTCATGTAGGGCTGAACCCAAACCATCAGAATGATAGCAGCTCCACAGCTGAATTCCTTTTTTAGTGTTCTGCCACTTGAAATTCCACCCAGTCATTTTGAAAGGATGGTGCACACGACTGAATCGTGTTGTGGAAAGGGAAAAGATGAACAATTAAAGTGAGAATCTCCTCAAAAAAACACCCCAAAGATGTATTTAAATAGAGAATGACTAGAGAATCACTTGAGAATGACTTTATTTTGCAAAAAAAAGCTCTCTGCAAGAAGCATCCTTTGATTACCTGCACAGAGTTACTCCGTGCACAGCTGTGTTTAGAAGCTCTAGAAAAGGTACCTCTGTCAGCTCCGTCTTACAGAGCTGCTTCAGTAACAGCGTTGAATATCCCCACATCAAAGCACAACAATGACGCTGACAGCGTGAACTGTGCAATTTTTTTAACCAGAATAATTTGTCCGTGCAGATGCCTGGAAGAATGCGAAAATAAATCCAAGGTTAGGTTAAGCAGATCCCTTTACTTTAGGAATGGGAAACAGCACTGTTACAAAGAGTATGAATCTGGAATATTTGCAAATTACTTTCACATTTTGCAAAATGACTAACTCAGGACATTGTCCATGCCGGTGCTTTCAAGCCCTTCCAGTTTATTTGCATTCCTCGCTGCTTTTGTTTGGATACTTCGCTTTCTGAAATAGACAAGAATGAGATTTCAGTGTGTGTTTAGGCTGGGGAAGGATGTTCAGATGTATATGGCTATAAAGCCACATCTGCTAATGTCTCTAAACGATGCTACAGCTGCAGAAAATCATAACATTTACTTGTCTAGGTTATCAACTAAATCAAAATTATATTTACAACTGGATTTTTCATCAAATACATGGGATTATCAAAGGTAACATTTCAGAAGGAATTGAGTTAGGAGACTAAATCACATTGACTTTCAATACAATGCAGGCATTTATGTGACATAAATATGTGACATGTATAGATTAGTATTCTCAATACTAACTCCCGTCAAAGGTACAAGGCCTTTTGTTGAGTTGGGAAACAGCACTTTGCAACTGGGAAGAAGCCAAAGGCATTCAGAAAAGGGAGGGGGCAGAGGAATGGTGACAGGGGGCACAGCACATGTAGTGACCATTTTGCAGTGAAGAACAGTTTTGCCCTCAGCCAAGAATAGCTAGGTGGCTTCCTCATGCTGCCTCATGGAGGATTAGTGTCATCTTCTCTCTGGTGTTTGGATTTGTTTTGATATAGGCAAACTAACCCACATTTTGAGATTCAAACCCACATGGTTTTGGCAATCCCTTGTTATGGCCAGAAGTGAGGAAGACCAGTCCCAAGGTGGGGCAAATTTGGACAACGAGGCTGCTGTCAGCGGCAGAATGGGTGGTAGAGCAGCTGGACTTGCAGAAGGCTGTAAAGCACATGCAGGTCCAGCAACTACTCTTAATTCCAGCTATTGGACTGGGCTCATAAATGCCATCCAAGGTAGTGTCACACAAGGAGATGGCATGCTAAAATGGCAGCAGCTCCTTTATAGATGTTCCAGAGTGATCTGCAAGGCCCATTCATGTCCCAGGCATGTATGGGCTCTCTTTGTGTCACTGGCATGGTGTGTGGCACAGGCAATGGAGCTACCCTCCCTGACTGTAGCAATGTGAGTGAAGACGTCTACTGGAGATGATTTAAGCAGGAAATGTTCTTTTCAGACTCAAATCCAGGACAACATCACTGAAACTCAGGAGTTTGTGCAGCTCACCCAGAAGCACGTTCTATTGAACCATTGATTTTGCAATTGTTTTCTATCTGGCACCTTACAAAGAAAAGTTTTGCTTCCAGCAATGCCTCTAGCCCTGAGGAAATGATACAATGTGCAAAACACTGTTAGGAATTTTGACTTGAGTTTTAGACAACCAAAAGAGCCAAAAGCCTAAAGTTTTGAGCTCTTAAGTTTGTCAGCTCCTCTTGAACTTCTAGGCTGCCCCTCCTTCTGAACTGGGTCTAGTTTTCTCTGTCCACATACTCTGGAAATTACAGTAGATAGCAGAAGTGCTTTAGAAGTGGTGAGCACCTTAGCAGAAAGGAGACATCCTTAATTTATTTCACTGTGAACAAGTCCCATACTTAATGTCTATTGTTGCCTCGGGTTAAGTACCTGTAGCTGTATCTCAAAGGTTGCTGGTGAGCTTCTAGAACTGCAAGGACACAGGTAGCAGACAACTCAAAACTCCCAAAGCTGAGTAACAGGCGCAAGGCATGTTTATGGGATGCTGCTGTGGACCCTACCATGTGGCCAAAGAGATGCTGATACTGAAGTCAGGTAAGGTGATGATAGCAAATGGCTGTGATCCAGCTGCATTAGGCTTGAAACTGGAACCTAGGAGACTGATTTCTGTTACGGACCATAAATCACATTCTGTACACTTGTTAACTCCCTAGAAGAAACTGACCTTTCCTCTTATCATTTCAAAACTATGAAAATCCTGTCCAGAATGCTGCATCACTGGAGGAAAATGGTGTATCCCAAAAACACGGTCTCTGCAGGTTGACTAGAAAAAACACCTGTTCTTCTGAGGCAGGCAAAATTCCAAGAGAGGTGACCAGGTTGTTCAGTTCACTCTATGAATGACTGGAAAGTGAGATGCCAGTTTATCCCACACAGAATTCCCAGTACCATATGCCAGTTTATCCCACACAGGATTCCCAGTACCATAGACAGACGTCCTGATGAGGATAGCACAGAATAAAGGGATCAGGGCTTCCCAATAGAAGATCTTGATTCTTTGAAAGAAAGATCATTCAATAGCAACAGCATCCTGGGGTGCATAAAGAAGAGCAGGTTGAGGGAGGTGATCCTATCCCTCTGCTCAGCGATGGAGAGGTATATCTAGAGTGCTGGGTCTAGTGCTGGGCTACCCAATATAATAAAGATATGGACATACTAGAGTGAGTCCATCAAAGGGCCAAAAAACCCAATTATGGGACCGGTGCATCTTTCCTGACAGGAAAAGCTGAGAGCTGGGGACTGTTCAGCCTGGAGAAGAGAAGGCTCAGGGGAATCTTATCAGCGTCTTTAAGTATGTGATGGGAGAAAATGAAGAAAAGAGATGCAGACTCTTCTCAGTGGTTCCTAGTGACACAAAAAGAGGAAATGGGCACAAAGTGAAATGCAGGACTTAATTATCTCAAGAGCTCCCTTCCAACATAAACACCTCTGTTTTCTTTAAAGACATTGCTGTATTTTCTACTTGCAAATTCACAAGTCTCAGGGTCATCTATGCAATCTTCTCTGCTTCCATTATTATACATAAAGTAGCACCAGGGGATATTGAATCTGCAGGAAAAAAAAATAATAACCCTCAAAAAACCAAAACAAACAAGCAAACAAAAAAACCACACACACACACCCAAAAAAATGGACCAGGAATAAAAAGATAATCTAATATATTCTCAATCAGAAGGAGAAGTAGCCTAGAGTTGGATCCTTTGCCAAGGACCTAGATGCCACACAGTATTCCCAAAAGTAATGTAATTCAGTGTCGATCATTACTTACCAAAAATCTGATCAAATTTTGCTTTCTGATAAAAACCACCACCAAACTGTCAGAAAGTTGTTATGTTCATTTGAGATATCAAGGTGAGCAGGGAATCTTAAAATGTCTGTTTTTTAGCAGGGAAATGTGGTCATGATAGTCTACTGCAATTTTGGAAAACAGGGAAGGTGTTAAATTCAAGGTTGCACTGTGCAAACGAACCCTACCAATTCAAATACGTGTCTTGGCACAGGGCCTAAAGGACTCCTCAGAGAAAAACTATCATAGATCTCAAAGAGGAAGCTGCATGACTGGTTAAGTTGTCAGGTGTTTTTAACCAGGTCAGCTGAGCACCTTTCTTAAAAAAAAAAAAAAAAAGCTTTGCAAGATAATTATCAAAGAAAAAAAGTACATTTAAACATCTTTGAAAAGTCCCAATTGTTTTAGCTTGTAGTATCTGCATTTGTACAGATTTCTAGAAGAGTATTGAAAAATGAAACACCTGAATTTGACCCAATCTGATGCTTTGAACTGATGAAAGGCGAGAGACTTGGGGAATAGTCATTGAAAAAACATTCTTAAGTTAATGAATGGATATTGGCAAGCTCTGTTATCCTTGAAAACCAAGAGTTACATTAACTGCCTTTCTAGTCCCTATCTGTTCCACATTCTGCTGCAAGGGCTAGATGGAATGATTTGATAACTTGTGGATGAGGTATTTTGGTAATATGGATAATCAGACATCTATCATGGTACACCACCTTGGGAACTGATTCTTCGCATAGACAGCCTCTCAAGTCTCTGAGGACTTTCTCTCCACCAGTGTCACATAGCTGACTGCACGTTTTAGTACTATCTAATAAGGTATTTGGACCCTGTGCAGCCTAGTTACTGTGGGTTTAATCAAAGGAAGTCTCCATTTCTCTCACATCAAACATAAGCCACTTTTCTTCACCCCAAAGTCTCCCAATGTCCTATTTCCACTCTTATTATGATCTCTTGTTCACTAGTGTGACTCTACAAGTCAGTGAGCTACTTATCCAGGTGAAGCCATGCCTTGGATTCCCGCTGATTTTAATACCTGTTTTAAGGCTTTTTATTTAACAGAGAAACAAAGTTTCTGAGGTACTTGGAGCAACAAACCTTCCAAGTCTTGGTTAGATCTCCTTCTCTAACACTCAAGTGTTGTAGATCACAGCCAGATTCAAGCTTTTGTATCCTTCTCATTTACAGCTTCAGTCCTAGTAGACACTTCCTCACCTTCAAATACTTTCCTAAATTGTTCCTCCTATCAAGTATATGGAGACTTTCACAAGTGCCTTCTGATCTTGATCTTCTCAGTTCACTCAGCATGTGCTTAGAGTAGGGAGCATGAGTTAAAGCTCCCAATGTGTACCTGTGTACCCAGAATGATGCCTGGGATGCCACAGTCTGGCAAAAATGTTCTTCCTGCACATTTGTAGCAATACTTGTTCTGATCACTGTCAACAATATTGCCACTGTGCTCCCATCTACCCATTTAATCAGACTGTCATTAGCATCTTAGACCTCTAACTGTGCCTCATTCCCAACCTGGCTCTTGCAGAGCTTTCTGCACATCTGTAAGATACTCTTTCACTCATGTAGCTAAAATTCCCATCCAATTCTGAACTCTTTGTGACTTGCATACCCTTCATGAATGCTTCCTTCTTCCATTTGTCATATTCATCTTTCATCACATATGTACCCACCTCTTGCTTGGCCAGATCCCTCCTCTCGTTACTTCTCCCACTGCTTCACCTATTATGTTGCCACACACACCACAAACCCTCACATTCACTTACACCTGTACAAAGATTTCTGAGTCTGCTTCCTGGAAACTTACTCATTGAGAGGCCAGCTGGTTCATGAGACCAGCCCACGTTTCAAAGAAGCGCCTTGATGTTTTCTCCCCTTTGCCCTCCCCATAAACATCCGCAAAGTTCCCTTATTGAACCCTTCGGATCGTTCTTTTGTGCTACTATAGGAAAAATGCTGCCTTGCTGAGACCACAGCTTGTCATGCTGACCAGTACTAACTCAGTGCCTCCTTATTCTCTTCATCCGTCAGCATCTACCCTTCTCTATTCTTTTAGGCGTACATGGCAAGGTTTTCCTGACAGAGGTCAGATCTTCTGCTGTGTTAGTACAATTTCCAACATGCTGGAGTTCTGTTGGGGGCCTCTGGGTGTAACCACAATAAAAAAAGAAATCCATTCTAAGCTTTGAATACAACATTGAATAGTGTCTATTTAATGCGCAGGGCTAAACAGACACATTCATTAGCAATCTGAGTGGAGCTGTGGTTTCAAATTAATTTCAAGCAACAGTTTTGCAAGTGAAAAGCCAGAAAAGAAACCAGTTTATCCCCCATCTACCTCCATTTTTAGATCACAGCATGACAGAATGTATCTGGAATGAGCAGATCAGTAGTGGGATTTTTCAAAGATGTTAGAATATTTTGGTTTAAAACCAAATCAAACCAACCAGATATAAAAGAACTAAAAAGTATTCCCACCTTCTAGAAATCAGCACAGTCACCACAGCTTTGACACAACTCTCGCAATTTATGGGAGGTAAAGACTAAGCACAATATATTTAGAAAATCTGGCACTGTTGATTAGGGGAGCAATTTCTTGCCGATTATTTTTAATTTCTGTTTAGCATTTCCCTTAGTCTGGACAGAGAAATCGTTCCAGTTAGCTTTTCTCTCAGATATTCATCATTACAGCAGTGGTGGTTGTTTGCCACCTCGGAAATGCATGGTGAGAATGCTGTGAGAATACAGCACCCTAATGATATAAATAAATCAGGGTTCAGAGGCACTACGTTTTACTGTACCAGCTGCATTAGAT
Organism: Jacana jacana; assembly: GCA_013400555.1. NCBI lineage: Eukaryota > Metazoa > Chordata > Aves > Charadriiformes > Jacanidae > Jacana > Jacana jacana. The sequence goes on along the minus strand of VZTM01030340.1, from coordinate 299,826 downwards.
GTAAAAAGCTGACTTAAAATCTAACAGCTCCCCAAAACCAGAAGCAACTATGATTACCAACCTACCCTTTCATGTGGTATATTCAGTAAACCTGAACCTACGGGTTTTGTGGCTTATATTTTGCTCGCTAAATCTTCTTTTCTTGTTTACTGTAAGCGTCTATCATTGACCTTCTGCTTTTTATTTCTGCTTGGTGGAATACACGGTGTTTGTATTCTGGCAGCCTGACGTGACACAAAGGCATTCAGTGGACTCAATGTAACTTTCTGTGCCTTGCTGAAGACTCGCCATGGAACAAGAGTGGCACCCAGTGTGCAGCTCACTTGCCGTGGAACAAGAGTGGCACCCAGTGGCCAGAGAGCTGGGTCCAATACACGTCCCCTGAAGTTTCTGCCTTACGCATTTTACAAATCCCCTTCTAGCATTTTGAAGATGGAAATCCTTCCGTGCTCAACCTCACAGACCCCTCTCCCACCCCTGTACTCGATAGAGAAATGAAGCCGAAAGGTTTCCTCACTGTTCTCTTTTTGAATATCACTTTTTCTGAGAGCATCAATAACCCACCACAGGTAGTGGGCACTTACAACAGGGTGTCTCTTATTTCTGGGGGATCTGGCAGCGACTGACTTGCCAGCTAAAAGCACAGAAGGAGGAGTTCAAGGACCTCATGTAACTCTAACACATCACCCAGTAAGTCCAGGTGAGGTAAATGTACGTTTTTAAACTGCCCCCCAGGAAAGGAACACCCAGGGATAGAGCCTTGCTTTGTGACCTCCCTTCATGGGAAATACACCATCTCTGTGCTGCTCCCAGTCTGTGACTGGGTTTTACAAGCCTATAAATTAGATTATTGCACTGGAGCCATAGTTGGTGACACAGGGTGCCAATGAACACTGTTACCTGTGTGACCTTGCAAATTTCATGTATTTCTCACATGAGTTTCCAGTCATTTTTCATGATACACAATGAAGTAAAAAACTCTGAACTTCAGGTTGATCTGGTACGCTGTACTTTTAATGGAATCCTTTGTGGGAGCTGTTGCAAGTAGCAGGAAAGCTTTTACATTCTTTTTTTTTTTTTCCCCTTTAACTTAAGGATACTTCATGCTTGAAACTGGAACATCAATTTTGAAAACACTCTGCCAGAGAGCCTAATTAAGAAGCAAACAATTATTACCCTCATGGGAACATTCTTCAAGATGGAGACTTGGGTCCTGGATGACCAAGATCAAGCTCACTAATGCTGTAAAATTCCCGATGATAAATGGGTCATAATGGTGCAGCGGCTTAAAGTGGTGAGCTTGGGTTTGAGGTTTCGGGTCCTACTTACAGCATGAAAATCCCTAGTTCTTCAGAGGTCAGCAGATAACCTCAGTGAAACTAGTCTTGATTCTCATAATTCCTGGCATTCCTAATTTTTTACCCCAAATTTTGCATTAACTGATATTCCTTCCTAGAATGGTATGGGCAAGCAGAAAGCAAAACTATCAGCTAAAGCTTCTAGTGTGAATGGCTACAGCTAGAGCTTGACTATGTGACCTGAGTAGATTAAATGGCTCACAAATCAAAAGGCACATCAGAAGAATCAAGCATTAAAAGAAATTCTAATGTTTTAAAATAAATATAACCATTTTCATACATCTGCTGTGGTAATACTGAGAGCCATGGGTCTTTGTACTTCCTGAGTTATGCTAGGAAAGAACTCAGCAGTCTGGACAGAAACTTCTGCCAGATTTTCTGTTAACAGGAAGTCTTTGTTCCTTGAGTGTTTAGTTTTTGCTACACAACATCATGGGAGTGATAATAAGGAAAATAATGTTCTTGATCATAATGTGGCTTGATGAATCCACAGTGCTAGACTGACAAAAATGGGAAGATTTCCCCATTACTGGATTGTTTTGCTCTGTGGGAAGAAATGGATGCAGTAATACTCTGGTTTATTTCACACTGAATGTCACCACCACACCAAGCAGAACATTTAGTTCAAAAAGGGTATTCCACAGTGCATTGCCTCCACCATCAAAGAGCAAGGAACCATCTTACAGATCTTCCACAGAGTTAATACTGAAGAAGTTTCATGACAGTTTTGCACCTTTTTTCCAGCCTGTGGCTTCTAAAATGGCTGTGACTATGCAAATGTACATCTCTGCTGTTATCTTACCTAAACTTTTTCCCATTTGCTAATTTATTTTGTTTGTTATTTCACAGAAGTTTTCCTAAGGGAAGGCAGTCACTGCATTGTTTCTACACTGCCTGGCGCAACAGGCTCCTAAAATCTATTTAGGATCGTTATGAGGCAGTGCAATAACAATAATAAATATTTTATTTTAATGAACAATAGAAAAGAGCAACTTTGAGAACATGCTGAAAAATAGAGGCCTTGTGATATGAAAATACTTCCAGCAGGTTGGAAAATACAACATTTTCTGCATCTAACCTCTTTTGGGTGTTGCATTTCCTTATCATTTTTCAGCGCAATCTGGCCATTTACAACTTGTCATCTGATTTACTCTACGTTGATGTAAAACAGTTGTCAAATAGATTTTTCTGTCCCAGAATGGGAATGGAGTGTGGCATTTCAAGAGTATGGCATGAACCCTATTTTCTACAACACGATGCCGTAACACAGAACTAGTAAAAGGTTAGTGATATTGTACAGCCTTTTAAAGGGGGCTGGTTTTAAGCTGTAACAACCTGGACACAGAGCTAGCAAATAATTAGTATCCTGGAATGAGCTCAGCAAGTCTGTAAAAGTAAAAACTGAAATTCCACAATTACTGTGGAAGCTTTCCCCTAGTGTGCATGCTCCTTCATAATTACAGACACAACTTCGGTTTCAAGCCTTGCAGTGCCAGCAGGTGAACCTCTACTGAAGCTGCAGTCAACAAAACACCGAGTGACCCCACAACGGTGTCTCTGCACCACTGATCTCGGGACCTGAACCTGAGCTGCCTCAGATACCCACTTTCTCTCTTTCCCTGGCGTCTATCTGATCACTGGAAAATACACTGAATGTTTCAAAATCAGCAGGCTCTGTCTCTAAGGTCAAGACATAATTGAATTCTTAAATGTCAGATGATGGATTCCTGCCATTCACAAACCAAAGTATTTCACTGGCACTCAATAATAATAATAAAAAAATAGAGCATTTTTTTATTTTTTGTTTGTCAACTTCTCTCCCCTGGCAGGAGGAAAGAAAATAGATTAAAAACTTCTTAAATAGATTCTTGAGCCAAGTTCCTGCATCAAAATCTAGCTGCCTGAAGTCTAACTCGAGGGGTCATTAAAGTGTTACTATTGCTATTTATGGTAGCACTTTCTGTATCTCAGCTACTTTCCACATAGGCAAGGACTGTCCTGCCAGTGGTGCTCACAACACTTTGTTGTTACACAAATACCAGAACGTCAATCCTGTCACCAAAGGCCTTGGATGCAAAACAGGTAAGACAGCTATAAGGCAGTGCATGTAGAGGCATGCATGGTATCCGCTAGTGATCACGAAGCAGATCACTAGGACAGCTGGGAGCAAAATCTTTATCTCCCCATTTACATGTCACTGCCTTGTCCATGGCGCCAAAATGACTCCTCAAAGTTCTCCTCTGGCCAGTGAGCCTGGAACACAAACCTTTCACATGAAGCGTGCAGGCCATTAGAAAGCCACCTTCTTAGCAATGGCAGAGCTTGAGATGAGACATGACAGCTAGAGTAGCGCAGAAGATCTTCTAGTAGCTTGTTCTTGCAGACTTTGCAGCAGGTAATCAGAAACACCTTCCAGTGACAATTCCAACATGTCAAGAGAGAAAGCATGTTCCACTGAGAGGCTGGAGAGTCACAGGGTAGGTGTCAGACTTTCACAGAAATGGAAAAATTCCTTCCAGATGATGTGATGAGTTAAGGCTTTACTCATCCACTTTCCCTCCATGAGGGTGGGACTGTTTAGTTTGAGGAAGAGAAGGCTGAGGGGAGACTTCATCACTCTCTACAACTACTTGAAAGGACATTGGAGAGAGGTTGGTGCTGGTCTCTTCTTATGGGTAATTAGCAATAGAACGAGGGGGAATGGCTGCAAGCTGCAGCAGGGTAGGGTTAGGCTGGACATTAGGGAAGAATTTTTCACAGAGAGAGTGGTCAGTCATTGGAATCAGCTGCCCAGGGAGGAGGTGGGGTCACTATCCCTGACTGTGTTTATGAGTCATTTAGATGTGGTGTTGGGGGATATGGTGTAGTCTTTGTAGAGCGGGGCTGATGGTTGGACTCAATGATCCCAAGGGTCTTTCCCAACCAAAATGATTCTATGAGTTTCAGGGGCCACCTTGACCCTCCAACCCATACACTACTACCCCTAGAGCAACTTTAGGAGTCCAGAAAACATTTCAACTTTAAACTGGGATTACTATTTTATTAAGTGGGGTTTCTACTAAAATTTTTCTACAAGCAGACCCATTAGCATACATCGCTGTATTTATTTCAAGTACTTAAGTATAAATCTATTACATCTTGTTATTATTACAGGAAGAGTTATGGCCATATGAAATCCCTGGACACTTCTCAAGAAAGAGCTTGTACTTTAACTACGACAGAACAGTATTTGTATACGAAGGCTGAATAGACTTGAGGTTGCAAGATGAAAAAGCTCAGCCCTGTTGACAGCCAAGTATGAAATGCATTATTAAAACAATGCTCTGACATAACATTTTTTATACACTGAGAAAAACTGGCATGTTTTTTACTTTAGAGTCAAAATAACCTGGATGTGTCAGCTGGTCATAAAGATGATTCATTCCGTGCCATTTTAACACTTATTCCTCTGAAGACCCCGTTCATATTCCTTCCAATTTCTTCAGATTTTAAGTATTATAATTACCATTATATTATTTCCTCATAAAAGCCCTTTTGAACTTGGGCAAAGAAACAAGTATCATTTGAAATCCCTAATTTTCACCAACAGGTGGAGCTTACATTTTATATTTCATGTATAATGACTTCAAACAATATATAGTAAGATAAATACATCACAAACTCAAAGCTCCAGTGTTTCAGGTAAGATTAGGACCATGACATTTTATTCCAGTATTTCACTGTATGCAAACAATAAACCTTAGTGTCAGCTCCTTTTCTCACTAACACCAATTGCAAAGTTCCCTATGTGTTTAATGACTGAATAATTTGATCAATTTTTCTTTAAATAAGGCCCATTTACATTATATTCTCTTTCCTGTTTACTCCACTAACATTCACACAAGTGTTCTTGATCTCACCTGCATAGGTTCCAACTGTGATAAACTCGTTTGATCTCAGAACACAACTGAACTCAAACCTGTAAAGAGACAGTGATGCAGATACTGCACACCAACCTTTTTCCACTTAATTCTTCACAGGACATGCTAAAATACGTTACAGCATCTGCTATTATTATTTTGCTAGAACAGGCCATTGATAGCAGAAGCTATGCCTAATGCACAAAACTATATAAAATTACACTCATTATTTATCCTGAGCGAGGAATTACTTTTTTGCAAATCCTTTAATGTCTTCATTTTCTTACATCTACCAAACAATACGCTTGATTATCTGTGGCTTTCCAGTAACTATTTAGCTTTCTGGAAACAGCACTCACCTGCCCTGTCACAATAACCATTACTCAGGGAATTATAAAGGCAAAATGGAAAAAGAACCTTAAAAACCAACAATTGTTCAAAAGTGCTGTGGTGAAGTTCCTTAACCTACTGTGACAAAAGACGCTGCAGAAAAACTCTGCAAAAATGGCTTCTGATGCTACCAGTGAATTTTTGGATGATCAAAACTGGGCAGTGTTTTAAGAATACATATATAGATATATATGTGCACGTACATACGAATGCATTTATGTCGGTATAGTATCTTGTAGCTAAAATTCTGTTGCAACTGGCGATAGCCCCGTTTATGTAACAGTTACTCCCAAGAATACTATTAAACGTTTCTTCAACGTTTGTATATTTCCCTGCCAGATCTAAACACGGGTGTTGTATGGCTCTAACTGGAAAAACTCAGAACACAGAGCACTCAAATTTTCGAGGAAATTAAGAGAACAGGTTCTGATCACACTCTTAAATGAACAGTCAGACAACTCTGCCGTGTCCAGGTTAGCTGAAGCATTGCCCAGCAATTGGCTCAAATTAAAAACAAAACAAAACAAACCCAAATCTCCACTGTAAACATACAACTCGAATTCCGTTCCAGACGCTATAGGCAAACCCGTGAACCTGCATTCCTGTGTCTTTTTAAACACTCGACTCCCTCGTCTTTTTGAAACGTACCATCGACACCCAGCTGCCCGCCGGTACCCGTTCCCCCGATCTGCACGGGCGTCAGACCATTCGAGCTACCACAGAAACGGATCAACTACACTTCGACCCACAAATGACGACTGCCAACGGGTTGGGGTTTGTTTATCCCCTAGAATCGCCTTTGCCGCGCCAGTGCACACCCAGAGTCACACCGCCACTCCAAGCCCACCGCTGCGACCCAGCCCCGCCAGCACGGTCTGCGGCCGCTGGGGGGGGCCTCGCTCTAGGGCCTCCTACGGAGATACGGCAGGAGCCCTCCCCAGCAGCAGCAGGCAAGCAAAAGCCTTCTGAAAAGTTTGCACTGTGCGTACGGAACGACCCCCGAGCCCGCCCGGAGGTGCTCCGCTAACGCACGGAGCCAAACGCAAGGCCCACAAGCGCCCAGCCCATTACGCATGCGTAAGCGGAACGGCGGCTTGCCGCCTGTCGGCCTGCCCCGGGGTGCATGCGCGGCCCCTCCTCCCCGGGACACGGAGCCAATCAAGGGAGAGAAACGGGCGCACGCGCCTATAACGACACGCGCCGGGACCGAGGGGAGACACTTCCTTTTCCGGGTTCGCTCCTGCCCTTGTACCGTAAGGAGCCGCGCGCCGCGGGGGGGGACCCGCCGAATGGCGGGGAGAGGAGAAGCGCGAGCGGCCGCACGGCGCCTCTGCCCTGCTGCCTGTCGCGCCACCCCACTACCCCAGCCAGGCTGCTGGGCTGGTGGCGTCTGCGCATGCGCAGCCTCCGCTTCCCTCCCCTCTCCCACCTGGGCCTCGCCGGAAGTGTGCGCGCTGCGGCGTCCTCCCGCCGCCCGTGTGAGCGGCAAGGAGGAGGGGCCGTTATGCCAGGGGTCGCCGGGAGGGGAAGGAAAGGGGAGGGGAGGGTTAGGCCGAGCAGGGTCTGGCGGGTGCCAGCAGAGAGAAGTGAAAAGCTTTGTGCTGTCGCACTGAAAGTTAAAAGAATTATTTACTTATTTGTTAATTAGCTGATGCTATTGTTTACACTTGAGATTCCGATTTGTGCCTGGAACGGGTTTCCCAGGGAAGTTGTGGCTGCCCCATCCCTGGAGGTGTTTAAGGCCGGGCTGGATGGGGCTTTGTGCAGCGTCCTCTAGTGGGACGTGTCTCTGCCTATGCAGAGGGGTTGGAATTTCCAACCCAAACCATGTTGCTATGGCTCTGCTTTGAAAACCAGGTGGTTCTGTAATTAAAAAAAAAGGAATTAATTCTTCAGGAACACCTTAGATATATTCTGTCTTTATACAGTGCCATGAATTCAAGCAGATTATCCTTAATGCTTCTAAATAACGAAAGACTGCTATCGAACACTTGCGAGAGGTTTTTATTTTACCTGATGTTTTGGCAAAGATTTGCCCAATCCCATAAAGATGTGTTTAGCATAAACAATGCACACAATAAATAAAATACCAATGTTTAAAATTTGGCACTTGTGTAATGGCTTGTAAATCATGTCTTGGTTTGTAAACTTAGCATTTTTACTATTAAGTATATTAAAGTTTATGCCATACACTAGAATCATCTTTTCAATGTCTCTCTAGGAGGAAGGAGCAAGAGCTTTGCCTGATGGCTGTTCCAAGAAAGGTGGCAGCTTTCCACCTACCTCCCCTGCCAACTGTTGGAGAGATTATTAAACTCTTTCGCCTTAAAGCACAGAAACAACTTTCCCAGAACTTCCTACTGGATTTGCGGTTGACAGGTTAAATATTTTATTCTAATATTTTTAGCTACTATAAAACATGTAGCCCGGTTTTCTTCAGGATCCGGATTCTAGTTAAGGAGATGTTTGCATGGTGACATCTGCCAAACTTGTGCAGCTCAACGATAAACCTTTAAAGACCTCTTTTAAAAGTAGCTTTAGCTTAAATAGATTTTACGTGTAAAGTCACGGAACTCTTTATAGATTAATTTTTTAGGTAGAAGCTATATTCCTATATAAAATATGGATTAATGACTGAAGTGCAATCAATACTTTTATCATTCAAGTACTATTAAAGTTTCTAAGTTTGATTCAAAAATGAGTATTTTTATCAGATTGTTATATATCACAAAGAGTGCTGTAACTCTGTGCGGTTTAATTTCCTGTATACTGTAGTTAGGAAGGTTGTTTCTTTCAGTTTATCAGAAATGCTGTATCTTTTTTGAGCCAGTTACATTTTTCTGGACAATGATGTCTTTTTCCAGCCTCATGTCAGCAACGTGTGACAAAGCTGGCACCATTCAGTCAGTGCTGGGTTTCTTTACTGTCCTAGTGGTGGCTCAGTTTTGCAGTGATAAATGTGGTGCAGCTGCATGTAGCTGATGGCTTGATTACAGTTGGAGATTCAGGTTTGATAAAGATGTAGGTCATGAACACGAAACTCAGTTCCACTACCTGAATAACTGGACTCTTACACTGGAATAAAAATATCTGCATGCATTTAGTAAAACCTAAGTAGACAAGTCTCCAAATATTTCTTGTTTTTATTGCATACTTAAGAAATTATGGAGCATGCATTTTAATTTGTCTCAGCATCCCTCTCTCTCCCCGTGCTTCCTACGGATCACTTTGTTTCATTAGCTGTTTTTTGTCCTTATTCTAATCCTTTTTCAATCCTCAATCAGTTTTCTTTCCTGGCTGTAATACCTTCCAATGTTGGATCTTTTTCCGTATCTTTCAACTGCCTCATTTCTTCTACCTACCAGTGGCCTGTATTGCAGTTTTACTTCACTCCTGCTTCTTCCTCAAAAATTGCTCTGTATGTGTTGTAATCTTCATAGATCTTCACTGTAACGTTTTTGCTTCTTCAAGTTTCCTTGAAATAGACGTACTGTATTGAGAACCTTTTCTAAGGCTAAGTAGTGAGATTCAGGGCACTGAACACAAGTGATTACTTGCCAGAGGAGAATAGTACTGCTAGATTACAGATGATAAATAATTTTCTCTTTTTTTTTTTTGATTCTGTAATTAGCAACAATGTATAGCCAAGCCATTAAACTGAAAATAGGCTTTTTAAGCAGTTGAGCATAGCTTGTAGCATGAAACAAAACAGAATTCTGTGCAGTCTGGCAGGCGTGTGATCATTTAACTGGGATGTGTCACTGTTTGTGTCTGTTCTGAGATAAGCATGCTTGTGCTCTAACAATAAACAAAGAGTTTATCTTAGTAAGCTGGATCTTTTGGAGAATAAAGGCATAGTATGTTCTTTGTGTCTTGCAGATAAGATAGTGAGACAAGCTGGTGAGCTGAAAAATGCCCATGTTTGCGAAGTGGGCCCTGGGCCAGGAGGTATTACCAGATCCATTCTCAGTGCTGGTGTTGAACAACTCCTATTAATTGAGAAAGATGCTCGATTTATTCCAGGATTGCAGGTACCATCTGGAGAATAGTTTGTATAAACGTATCAATGATGAATAAGACTATATTAAGAAAGGAAAAAGGTTCTGAGTGTCTTGTGGAGATCTCAGAGTTGAAAAGAGGTTTTCTTTGGTTTAAATAATTTGCTTAAAGATGAACGTACACAGCATAGCAATTAATTGCTCCTGCTTTCTCATATTCCTGTTCATTTAAATGCCCATTATCTCTCCAGAACCTGATGCTGCAACTAAATTAAGGCTGAGGCCTGCCTCATTTTTTCAGATTGAGAAGTTTCAGGTGCTTTAAAGGTCTATCCATGCAGGTGAAATAATAGTTTGAGGGCTGAATGTCTTATTTCTCATTTCAATTGTGCTTTAAAGCTTATAAAGTGAACATATATTGCCAGTTAAGTGCAATGTGGATTAACATACAGACATAGAAGAACAAAGCTAGCATTTATTTTATGTTTTTTAAAAAAATCCTACTCTTAAACTTCTGTTCTTTTGAAGCTGGTGTAAATTCATAAGTCTTTGTGACATTTTTCAAATACCATCTGCTTGTGTTGCTGTTAAGTTTCCGTGTTTATGGAATATGGCTGTATAAATCTAGCAAGAAAAAAACCAAAACTCCAAAATCTCATTTGGTTTGACTGTTTTCCTGTGCCTCTTCAACCTCAAATCGTAGCAATTCAGAGGGCTTTCCTTATATTGCCCCGTGTCGTCCGTAGTATGTCAGCAGTGAAAATAAATTCACTTGAGAACTGCTACCGCCTCTTTTTAGAACAGTAATAATGTAAATTACAAATGGAACTGCATATATCCTTAAACCTGA
>VZTM01030340.1:188843-287736 GCA_013400555.1 Jacana jacana | reverse complement strand
TGTAGGAACACTTTTTTTTTTTTTTTAGTTAAGCGCAGAATTTAGATGTTTTGATGTTCAAAAAAACCTTTTACTCAAATTTCATGCAAACATTCTGTGAGTAGTATGAGAAAGCAGCACTTTCCTTTGGCTCAGAGACCTGTGAAAGCTATTTGTGCCCCTGAGCATATTAATGTGATTGAGATTGAAGATGAAACTAACAGTGGTGAGCAGCTTATTTTGGTAGTTAAGCTGCTAGCACTTAACTGTTTATGGATTTGGATTTTTGTGCAAAATCAAAATTGTTTTTTAAGACATTTTTCATTATTCTGACTTAGGAACAAGAAATATCCTGAAATGTCATCTCTGAAAATGTAGACTTTGCTTTTGAATTATGCAAAATAGGTAATACTGAATGTGTAAACTGATAGCAGAAATGAAAGAATTGGTCATCAAACTAGGGCTGGTTCTAAGTTTGCATTTCAGCATTTGTTAAATACTAGATAAGCTGCAGAATGGGATAGAGACGTTGACAACAGAGTGGATTTTGTCATGTCTAAGAAGATAAGAATTTTTGAGATTTTCTCTACTGCTAGTTATTCATTCCTCCATTTTTGGGAACCGCTTGGTTTCTAACGGTGTGAGTTCAGACTGCTGCAAGGAGTGTATTAGGATAATATGTTCCCCTTTTTCTATGGTAAAAGAAAAAAGGACTGAATATTTCTGCAGCCTTGAATCACGTACGGCTAAAATTCGGTAATAGACCCTACAGCTACAGGGGAGGCAGAATAAACAACATGAGCCATGTTTCCATGGGTAATGGATCTAAAACCTTTTCAAAACCTGCTGCTTGCATTATTACATAGATCAGGTGAGGTCCTATTAGTTGCCCGGGGTTTGTTAATTGTTCTGTATTGAAGAGCCTTTTTGCAGTCTTTCCAGGTTTCGGTTCCCTATTAAGAACTCTACAGCCATGAATAGTAAGTGTTAACAGAATTACACCTTAAAATTGTTTTGTTAGTGTTTGCTTTTTGAAGGTACATAATTACTAAAAGTGTACTCAGGTTTAACTGCTGTTGTGCTTTCTTGCATGTGGAAGATAAATATATAGCAATGGGTTCATGCCTGCTGTGGCTGAAGCTGGAAACGAGTTTGGTTAATACTCACTGTGAGCTGTACTTGCTTGCTTACAAACAGATGCTCTCGGAAGCAGCTCCAGGAAAAGTGCGCATCGTTCATGGAGATATTCTGACATACAGGATGGAGAAGGCTTTTCCAAAGCACTTAAAAAAGAACTGGGAGGATGGTTAGTATATCACTTTGGTTTGTTTCATTTTTAAGGCTTCTGAGTTAGTCTTGGGCATGGTGATACTGTTGGAGCTCACTCAGTGCAGGTGTTTATCTCTCTTCTGGTATGTTTTGAAGATGAGAGGGATGAGCAAACTCTTCCTTTCTAGAAGAAGACAGAGAATTATCTTCCTCATTGAGGACAAACAATGGAATTTGTGTGACATTCACCTTAGTCAACGTTACTGAGGAGCTTTGCAGTTATTAACCTTAGGGTGACTTGATGACTGTACAGTAATGACTCTTGGAAAGTGTAAAAGCAAATCAAATTGTTTAGATTCTTCCCAGCTTCCTCGTTTTGAAGAAGCCAGAAGCCACCATTACTGTTGTCATTTCCACTGAAGACATTTCTGTAACTCCCTTTGAAACTTGTTCTCAAAAATATAATTCACTATTTGCTTTGGCTTCAGCAGGATTGGCAAAAGTAGAATCTAATCAGAGATGGGCTTTTTCCAAATCTGAGGTTCTTGTAGATCTCAATTTCAGTTCCTTTTGAAAATGTTATAGTATTAGGTAAAACAGAAATGACCTCCTAGGTCCCTTTTCTGATTTTCTTAATTTAAAGTAGTCAACTGTCTGTAGTGCCTGAAGAACAGTAAACTGCTTTCTTAGGACATAAAAGATCGTGCCACATATTATATTAATCTTGAAAAATTCTATGCCATATTTGCCTCTCTGCAGAAAGGAAATGCTTTACAAAAAACTATGACCAAATGCTTATGTGAGGGTGTAGTGCAGCTTTTAAAAATTTCCTCTTGATTTCAGAGGGCTCTATACAGAAGGAGAGCTCTGCTCAGTTTGAGGTAGGGGATTGTTTTGGGAATTATGAAGTCTCAGTAAAAAGCCCCTGGGAGGGATGTGCTGGACAGAAGGATGAGTGTGGCTGTTTACTCTGTGCCTAATAGTCATAGTTGAAAATCACAGAGTGCTGTGGTTTTGCTGTTTTTACAGTTTTGCAATTCTGGAGTAGCTGAGCTGAAATCAACCGATCAGCTGAAAATCAGCTGAAAGCTACTGATTTATTCAAATGTAAATGAGAACCAAACCTAACCACTTTTTTTTCCAACTAATTACTGAGAATAGTAACAGTTTTGTCAGTGTAAGACAAGTATAAATGGAAAGGCATAATTTTGGTTTGGCATGATAAAAATTGTTTTCATATTTTAAGTCTAGGTTTGATATGCACATCTCTTTCTTACTTGTTCTTTCTTGGCAAAATCTGATCCAAAACTTTTTAACAGCTTTTCTTTTTTCCCCATCTAATATTAATAGAGCCACCAGATATACATATCATTGGGAATCTGCCCTTCAGTGTTTCAACTCCATTAATCATCAAATGGCTTGAAAATGTTTCCAAAAAGGATGGACCTTTTGTTTATGGCAGGACACAGATGACATTGACTTTTCAGAAGGAAGTTGCAGAGGTAAGATGTTACTGTTTCTTTCCTCAGAATTTTAAAGTTGCTAAAATGAACAAATATTTGTTCACGTGCAATTTTTTTATTTATTTTTTTTTAAAATCATAAACCAAATCTTATTTGGCTTTAAAGTGAGAGGAAAGACTTGTTTCCGTTNGTTATACAAGCCAGGATGCCAGTGGCCTTTTTGGCCACCTGAGCACACTGCTGGCTCATGTTCAGCCACTTGTCAACCAGAGCCCCTAGGTCCTCTCAACTACAAATATTTTTTTAAAAAGACACCTTTCTTGAAATCAGGAAAAATTGCAGGTTTAGCATTATTTGCAGTTGTGATCAAACACTTAGAACACGGGGAGTGTTCTGTAAAGACCATGGAAACTGGCATTTTTGAATGAGACCTGATACGATAATTATTAATGGATTGCTGCCAGACTTGTGTGTGTAAAAAAGGTGTCATTTGAGTTCTGCCACAGCAGGTCCAAAAGCAAACTGAGATTTTATTTTGCCTCAGTAGTTAGATTCCCAAAGAAGGCCAGACTTACTGGCCTAAGGCTTCTTACCATCATCCCACTTGCCTTTAAAAGAAACTTAGGGAGAAAGGAATTGCACATCAGTCGGAAAAGTGAATTTCCATCTAACCACTCCAGTGTTTTTCTGTTTGCGGCCGAAATGTCTATTATTTTAAGTTTAATCATTCAAAGTAAAAATTCTAATAGGAAAACTTTGCTGGTTGGGTTTTTTTTCCCCACTATGTAAATTAGTAATAATTATATATACAAGTGGACTGTCTGCTGTCATCCTTTGGGATCAGAGAAAAACCATATTGTCCTGTCATTACTCTAGCCCTGCAGTCAAGATTCAAGACAAGTACTGAAGTAGTTCCAGTAGGTGGCTCTAGAGAACACTAGGGACAAATAAGATAGAATTCAGAATTCAGCTTTGAGCTCATGTGGTTTCAGGCATTGAAAGATCCAGATCTGTTTTCCAGAAGGACTTTTAAAAAATGTCATTTAAGATTATACCTCATTGCAAAATACAGCTAATGGACTATGATGTAAAATGCAAAGTGATGATGGCTGAGATGCAAAGTTTTGTGACCAAAGTGAAAAAAACTGGGCCAGCACTGAGTGAGAGCAAAAATGTCCTCTGTACTTTATATAGCTGTAACCAGCTGCCTATGCCTTTGGTGACATGCAGATTATAGTGCTGCCGCTGCACCCAGCATAGCTCAATGAGATGTAAAATACCAGGCACTCTTACATTTCCTATGCTTAGCAAGCTGAGCAGTTAAAAACTCCAGGAAATTGAATGACATGTTGTTTGAGGCCATGCAATGAATCAATGTTAATTGTAGTTGAGTTTACATTCGGGGGTCTCTTATTCTTGTTCTTAAATCTATTAAAACACAGATCATCCACTGAAGACAAAACTGTTCTTAGTTTCTGGTTTGTGAATGATTTAATATAATGATGTAATTGATTTAATATCATGAAAAACTTGTTTGAGAAGCTATTTTGGTAATCAAAAATCTGTGTCTTGCCCCTCTGAAGCTGCTTAAGTTTACCATTGTAATTGGCGTATATAGTACCAGGCATATACAGTACTAGGAAGCAGAGAGTAGTGTAATGCAGATAGTAAGTTGCTACTGATACTTTATATATCTGTGGATTTATAATCTTGAAAGGAAAATTTCTTATATTCCAAAGTTTGATGTCTCCACTGGGTGTTTTACATTGCAAGCCTCAATATCAAAAGAAAGTCTTGAGTGTTTATGCTGTGAGCTCAGCAGAAGGGTAATGTGATGTCATGGAATGGACCCATGTGCTTTACAATCAATTAGGATAACTGGATATTAGCAGTAAAAAAATAAAACAACATGCTGTGTTCTTTGTAGTCAAGTTCATTTTTGCTAGCGTAAGAAATGGGTAGAAAATACCTTTGCCTTTCTCACTGCTGATGGTTTCTTGCTTTTCTGTTTCCTTGTGGCACAGCTCCATTGGCATGAGTTACATCAGTATAGACCTATTACTACAGACCACTCTGTTCTAACTGATATAATCAAATCAATTAAAAGTTTTGATGAGAACCAGCAGTTATGTATTCTGTCTCTGTAGTTTAAATTCATACAAATGTTACTTGCTTTGTGGATAAGAATTTTTACCTTGCCACAAATTCCTCAGTGCTTCACCTCTAATCTGCCACCTAAGCTGGGTACTTCCTGGCCCACTTCCATTAAAATAAGTCATACTTCAGTTTAAATAATTGATCTTTGTCAGCTTCTAATTTTGAGTGAAACTGGGCAGAAAAAGTTTGCCTGAACTGCTCTGCCAACATGATCTGCAGGCTGGGAGGGGGGTGCTAAACTGTTAGATATCTAGAAGACAGGCGTGTTAGAATACTTAAATAAATTGTCTTCTATCTGACACTGCTGTCTGTTTAGAACACTGGGCAAAAGGTGCTAATAAAGTGGAAGATAATTCAGATTTCTGAGCAGCAAAGAGAAGAAAAATTACCATTATGTTTTCATAACTGACGTAGGTTAAATATAAATGCTTATGGTCTAAAAAAAAAAGTTGTTTTGCAGAAAGTGGCTTGTCTACTAATGTGTTTAACATGCCTTTATATGGTCACTTTGCTTCTCATAGGTTAATTGCTATGATTGATTCCCCAGATTCATTGATAATGTTTTACTGTGCGTTTATGAAAAGGACAGTTGTACAGTGTAGCTTAGTGAAGAACAAAACAAAACAACTCAGGAACACTCTTGTTCAGAGGGGACAATACTGAGCAGCTTTAAAACAGATGTCAGGTACCACCACCTTGATTGTATGCCAGGTTACAAAATCTTTGTTTTGCATCATGCCTTGCTAAAATTTTCATAGTAGGTGCAGAACTGTTACCTGTTAGCTGAACTCCTCCAGCGTGGTTGGCTTAGCGCAGTTTCAGATGCCATCATAGAATGGTTAGAGTTAGAAAGGACCTTAAAGATCATCAAGTTCCACCCCCCCTGCCATGGGCAGGAATGCCTTCCACCAGACCAGTTTNCGTGATCTGCTGGCCACGCTTCTTTTGATGCAACCCCAGGATGTGGTTGGCTTTCTGGGCTGCCAGTGTGCACTGCCAGCTCATGTTGAGCCTCTCACCCACCATCACTCCCAAGTCTTTCTCCTCAGGGCTGCTCTCTAGCCATTCTCCATCCAACCTGTACTTGTGCTAGGGGTTGCCACGTCCCAGGTGCAGGACCCTGCACTGGCTTGGTTGAACTTCACACCATTTGCACTAGCCCACCTCAAACCTGTCCAGGTCCCTGTGGATGGCATCCCTTCCCTCCAGCCTGTCGACCACGCCACCGAGCCTGGTGTCATCGGCAAACTTGCTGAGGGTGTACTTTATCCCACTGTCTGTGTTGCTGTTAAAGATGTTAAATAGCACTGGTTCCAGTACTGACCCCAGAGGAACGCCATTTGTTCCTGGCTGCCATATTTTAAAAGTAGGGACAAAGATGTTGAGAACTGAGTAAAAAAACGTACAAAAACAGCTCGGGTTACAGGAGTATATTCACAGCCTGTTTGTGTTTCTTGAGCTGTGCCATACAAAGGTATGTTTCTGCTGATGTGGTTTAAGATGTTACTGCCCAGGGGTGGATGTTTTTAAGTGATCCCTTCTGTAGCTAGGAAGCAGGATTTAACCACCTGAGGCTCCTTAGATTGTTTTTGTGGGAATTTGTGGCTTGTTTGAATTGGCACTGGAAGGTCTACAAGCGTTTTCATTAAGTCTGTTTCATTTCCACTGCAGAGGCTGAGGAAACAGGTATCTGATTGCATTGTTAGACTTTCCAGACCTGTTTTTTTTTCAGATAATAATAACGATGGCAGCTAGATAATAATGAAACATTCAGGAAGGTAGTTTTGAATGCTGATGTAGGCAAAAAAATCACTGTGCTTTTTTTTTTCTGAAAAGTCATTGAAAAGTATTTTTTTCTTTGCTCTGTGCTAATACTTGAACTGCCTTTCAGGGAAAGCTGTTTAAAAAAAGAAAAGTAAAACTTCAGCAGTAGGTTTAATTTTGTTTTTCAGGGATAGTTTTAATAAGCATGGCAGCACTTGATAAGTATGCCACCAGACCTGCAAATTGCTTCTCATCATTTCTATTTTTATTAACAGAAATCTTCAAGATTCTATTTGTGCATAGTTAGTGTCATGTCTTTTACCGTTTGAGAGTTGTTTTACCAGATGCTCTTTATGTTTATATCTTGCTTGTGGTAGCAAAACGCACAGACTGTATTTCTTGCCAGTTCATAAAAGTGTAGAAAACCTCTATCCAGGCTACTTTTTTTTTAAAATAAAAAAAGATTATTTTTTTTCTTTGTAAGAAGTGTCTTGGGAAAATTAGATAATTACTAAATTGAGCTGTAAGTATTAAGGTATTAAGTGCTTTTACTGTTAGGTATTCTGAATTTCTGTAAAGTAGGTCCAACTTCCTTGCTTATATTGTAAGTGTGGATTTGTAAGCATAGAGCACTTAATAATGAAGAAATTTTGTTTTCTTTCTTATTTTGAACTTACGGAGCTTTGTTTCATCTTGAAGGAGGGAAATATATATTGATACAGGAACAGTGGAAGGAAAGGATGTGAGAGTACTGTCAGCTGATGTTATGTTTGTTATGGATCCTGCAGTCAAAAGAGTTTTCTCTTGTGCCCACAGAAAAGTCTTTTGACATTAAGTTCAGTAGAAGTTCTAGAAGCTCCTGTTCCCGTGCACTTGATTGCAGGACTGAGGCTGTAAAGTAGCATAGTGTCTTAGTGAAATGCCACCTCTTTGGAGAGAAGAAATCTAGATGCACTGGGTGTGCACTTTGATGTGACTGTTTTTACAACTAATTGCTCTTTTTTAATTTATCTTTGCCTTTGATTGTACTGATGATCAAGCTGTTTATGTAACTGACCACATGGTTAATTCGGTTGCACTGATTCACCTGTTTGGATTCTTCACTAGAGGCTCACAGCTAACCCAGAGGGTAAGCAGCGCAGCAGACTGTCCGTCATGTCGCAGCATCTCTGCACTGTTGAAAATCGTTTCGTAATTCCAGGTCAAGCCTTTGTTCCAAAGCCTGAGGTAAGCTTTGATGTATTTCTCTGGGGGGTTCTCGTTAATTTGTCGGTCAGGCAACATATCTGATCTTGAGTACAAATCACAGTTGGGTGCTTCAGTACAACGCTGCCATACTATGGAGAGGAGTGATGTGATACACCTGTAAATGAAGCGCATTTGCTTCAGGAAGATGTTTTTGGGGTTTGTTGCTCAGAAATTGGCTTTGAACTTCAAACCCATCTGCGAGATCAGTGTGCTGCTTTGGGTATTTTTGAGAAAGAGATTTGATTTAGTGACTAGAGGCTGCTAGGATTGTAGCATCTTTGGAAAGGTTGCTGTTTCACAGTTTGCATTTAAAAACAGTTTGGGAATTGTGCCAAGAAAATTCGATGGATCTTTTGAAAGATGCTGATAAAGAAAAACTTTTCATTTGTCATCTTTGTCAGAGATCTCTAATTTTACCATGTCTATAATCTTTACATTTCACCTTACTCACCTTTAGTGTGTTTAACTCCCTCTTATTCGCTATAGTACTTTGTCACCTACATCCCACTGCCCGTTTAACAGTCTTCTCTCTGGCTGCTCTTTAATGAGTAAAGGACAACAGTTTCTCTGCTGCCCTCTTGCCTGCTACCACTGGTTTTTATTCATAGCCATTGTGATTATGGGTATCGAGTATATCTTTTTTGTACAAATGTGTGCCTGGCACCAAGTGGGGTCTGTTTCCCCTGAATGCACATGGAAATTTCCTGCTCTGGTTCAGAAACAAAACAGTATCTCTCAAAGTTCCTCTTAACCTGGTTGGTTCCATTCATCAATAAATCTCCCTTCCCCCTTAAGAGACAATCTTTTTACTCTTATCTCTTGGGAAACTGTGGACATTCTCTCTCTCATTATCGTTGGTTTTAAAGCTGCTATCTGGGCACATTCTGATGACAATTTAAGAGTCTGTTGGTATTTTTTGAGCAAGTAACTGCTCAAACATGTTAAATTATTATTTGTGACAGCAGTCTGTAGTGAAGAAGAATGACTGTGTTTAGGACATTTTTTGCTTTGCATTTTTACATTGAGCTTTTTTGTTTGGTTTTTATTTTCTTTTTTCCCTGTCTCCTAGCTGACTTGAAATACATTTTCAGGATGTCATCCCACTATTAAATATCTGAAAGAGTGTTCAGTAAGGCCAGAATTCCAGTTTTGTGGTGATGTTTTCTCAATGGTGGATACAACTTGAAGGCATAGTAGGTTAGTGATGTCAAAAGCCGTGTGCAGACTGTGTCTGTCTCAGAACTGAGAAGCTATAACCAATATTCCCATTTCCCTGTACTGCAAAGGCCGCAGTTGACTGGGAGAAAGTTTACTCAAGAGTTGTAGACATATGCCTTAGTATAAGCAAAGCCTACAGTCAGTTGGTGCCCGGTTGAATAAAAAAGGCAGTAAGCTAAAGACAAGCATATTTTTATTGAATAGATTTCTTTGACTTAAAACAAGTATCACTTATATGGCAAAAGCAGAAAGTACAAATTTTTCAGACGGACGTGGCACCTGTTTTCACTACATTTTGTTTCCCTCAAACTGGTTGTAACTTGTTCTTCTGTTTTGTCCCTCTTCTTTTAGCCACAGACTGATGTAGTTTTAGGCATTACCCTTTCCGATAGAATCTTTTATTTTCTTTGAATGTCTTACAGGATATTATGAATGAATAGAGCTCAGTGCTTGATTACTTTTTTCCATAGGTATAGGAAGAAGTTCAGGTACTTCTGTATAAAATTTTAGGAAGAAAAATTTGCTGCTCATGTAACCAATGAATACTTCTATGCACTTAGTACCTTTCTCTTATGCTTTCCATTACACATTTGGTTCTTAATTTACAAATGTTAGTTTTAATTCACATAGGTAGCAATGATCACAGCTTAGTGTCACGTCAAACCCCTTCCTAAAGGTGGAGATGTGTGTTTGTGGGACTGAGTAGTTTACTTCATTTCCGTGGTGAATGAATATTATCTCAACACCATCTATGACTGTTGAGATGTAAAAGACTCTTGCTTTATGGAATGGAATGGTGCTGCACAGCATTGTGTCTAAACAAAGAAAATTTGGCTTTTTGGTCATACTTATATGACCAGCCTCTGCAATACTGAATAACTGCTGATACATTAGCAGTGGGATAAACAAGGTCCTTGCTGAACATGTAGGAAGCTTATAGTGGCTACATAACAGTAGCAATACAAGCAAGATGTAATTCCATTCTATGTATATTAGAATAAAGACTTTTTACATTCTAGATGCATAAAACATTTCCTTTCTTAAATGCTATAACAGAAGATTTTCCAATGAGCTATTTATGTAATGTTAAGGCCCCTTCATATTGTTTTAGTGAATTTCCAGCTAATAACGTGGCAAATTAAAGTTGCATATAAATATGCAAAATCAATAGTACTTGATTTTGTTGAAAGACTTGTCCAGCATTATCATTTTCCTAAATTTATAGGCCTGTATCATACCTGCTTTTCATTTTCTTACATAGGCTAGCAAATTAACATCAGTTTGAATCTCACTTAGGGAAGCATTTAGGTAGAACACACTCTGCCAATGACTAATATGAAACAAAATCTCTGTGTTAAAAGAGAAGGTTAAAGAATTTAAGATTGTTAAGACAACAAATTTATATAAGAAAACTGTATTTTTATTGCCAATATGTATTACATTTTGCAGTAATAGAATATATGGTAGTGGGCCTGAAACAAGCCCTACTGGAATAACCAAAAGGTCTTAAAGTTCTTTTAGAAGGCCAGAAATGCAGATGACAATAAATGGTAGTTGGTTTATTTGAGTTGTTAAAAGCTACTTTGGGCAAGTGTAAGCCACAAGGTTTCCAGATTTTTCTGGAACAAAGATACTTAGTTTGTATCCTGTGTTATGGTTTGCAGGTGTTTTAATAGTGATGGTTAAATTTCTGTTGTTGTATTGCCCTTCAAATCTAACATTCATTGTCTAGTGATAGATTAGTAGCACTTGGAGAATCCCCAGTAGACATTTCTTTTAACAATAGCAAATAGAACCCACAGCAGGTGGCAATTTGGGGTGGGAGAGCCATTTTTAGCAAGATCTGAATGGTACTGCTGATCCTTTAGCTTGATACGCAGAATATACAATGCAGCAAAGGTTTGGGGCTGTGGATTTTTATTGTGCTCTCTTGTTTTAGTTTGGTTTGTATGTGTGTGGTTTTGTTTCTTGTTTGGTTTTTTTAAGAAATCTAATTACCAAGGCAATTTAGAACTGAAAATGAAAGGCAGATGTGTCTGTTACTGATAAAACACTGAACTGGGCTTCTTGGACAGAGGGTGGTTGGATTTTTTTTCTCCCTTGCAGAATAATTAAAATAAAGATAAAAATGTGAAATGTACTATAAAACGTCGTATGTTATTGCTGGCTTGATTTGCTAAATAGAAAGCAGTTAGGTTTTAAGCATCTTTGCTTTAATGAGCCATCAGTACATTAACTGTTCTGTCAGTTATGTTTTAATATAGTTCCTTTTCTTCACTAAATGTTACTTGGAAAGTCAAAAAGAATGGTTTGAAAAATCAACAGAAAAAAGTATTGTAGCAGACTTAAGCATCATTTCCTACTTCATTCTTTTTGTGGATGCTGCTATAAATGAAATACCTTATTTAAACACCATTGCAGCCCAGATGTAGGAAAAGTTAAGTGCTATGTTATACATACTTTGAAACAACCAAGCTACACTTTGCGCACACACACACACAAAAAAAGCCCCAGTGGATAGAAATCACTGTATTTACACATAGTCCTTCAGGTTGTACCCTGTGTCGCTCTCCTGCTCTGTGGATGGGAAGTGGTGCTGCTTTGGAGGGTAGATCCATGCTCCTTGCTGCTTTTTAAAACAGGAAGTGCAGAAGATCACACCTGCGGTAAGCAGAAACCCTGCTGAAATGAATCCTGTATAAACCGCTCCTCCTGGTTCGTGTTTATTGCTCTCTGGAATGGTCTGGTCCAGAAAATTTGAAATAATTTCTCTTGTGTACCAGGATGTTGGTACTAATCCAAAGATTCCTGCCAGAATGAAGCAGACTCCTCCAGCAAAACACGCGTGGCTTTTGCTGTCACTGTCCCCTCCCAACTTTGTGCATTTCATTCCAACTGTAGTGATGCAGATCCCAAAGGCTGACAGGATGCAAGACAGTACCATGGTGGTCCGTGCAGCCTGGATGTAGACGGGGAGGGAGAGAACGGAGTATTTCAGGGTACAGCTAAACATCCCTGTGCTGTACCATGTGCAGTCCATCCAGAGCCCTTGCATCTGTGTTATAGCTGTTATAATATTTGAACCAACATCTGCGTTTACCTTCCAGTTTGGGAGCAAGGTGGCCGTGATGTCTCCAAAAACACCAAACAAAGCCAGAATAAAAGCAAAGAACTGCAGGCTTGCTGATGCCATGATGATTATCTGCTGTCACCTTTTGTCTGTCTGTTTCTCTCTTGCAAATGAGTGTAACTGGTTGGTAGCTTCGTAGCCAAGGCTGTAGCCCTCTGTGTAACAGGGAGGAGAAGTGCGAGGGGGGGGGAAGAAAAAGAAATCAGCAAACAAAAAAAAAGCTTGCATTTAAAATTAGAGCTATCTGAATGAGTATCTGAGCATGACCCTGCAGCAGAGGAGAGCAGCAGAGCAGCTGTACACAAGGCACTTGAGCACAAATGATGGCAAACGGGCAGTGTTTTAGAATTGTTTCGTGGGAAGGAGCCGCTGCCCTTTTATACATGATTACAAGCCATCGAGCAAAACTTACTTTACTGGAGTTGGTTTTGGTAATGGTAGGCAGATTGCAGGATTAC
Organism: Jacana jacana; assembly: GCA_013400555.1. Lineage (NCBI taxonomy): Eukaryota > Metazoa > Chordata > Aves > Charadriiformes > Jacanidae > Jacana > Jacana jacana. Next base: position 275,050 of record VZTM01030340.1, on the reverse strand, counting down.
TAGACAAATATACATTGTAAATGGGATGTTAGAAACTTGCAAATTAGAAATAATTTTGGGAAAACACTGAGGTGGAAAATACATTGTACTCTTAGTTGAAGTGCTTTCCTTAAGTGTGTTGATGGCTGTAGTCAGCTCCTTTTGACTGTTTTATAATAATGAACTTTGGTAAGACTATCTTAACTGTTACTAAATTTCAGAGTTTTAAAGGAGAATAAGATTAAGTTTTGCAGTATTTTCCCAAGTCACATGTGACTCTTCCAAATCAGTATTTTATTTTCTTGACTTAGAGCAGCAGGACTGAGTAAGTCACAAGACTGAATAGGATGTGGTTTTACCTATAAAATAAAATGCTGTTTTTAACACGGATAAAGACCAACTCGGTTGTCTAAATCACTTACCTACCTGAAATCGTTCACAAACTTGCCATGAAGTGGCAGTTTTAAAAACTCATTAAAAAACCTGCCTGCTATACTTGCAGAAAGAGTCAGATTTCATGTGACAGATGAGAACATCTGTGCAGTACGATAATGGTGCAGCTGGGAAGAGAGAGCTGTTGCTGGTACATCAGCTGGACTGTTGGGAAAGCAGGTGAAGAAAACTGGTTTGAAACCACTGTGGCAAGGATTAGAAATAGTGTCCTGCTTTTTGAGTGGGGCAGTGGAATTGGCAGGTTTTGTCTTGAATCAGAGAGAGAGAGAAAGGGTGGTCTTCAATCTGGATTGTGCTTTCTAAGGCATTCTATGTAATTCTTAACAATCACATTTAAATTGGTCTTTAGCATTAGATTTTTTTTTTAAAAGCTGTAATAATAGGAGATAAAGCTGAAATAAACGGAACACAAAATATTTGCAGGGTTGAACTCTTATTTCCATTCATTGTACATAAGACAACAAGGTTTTGATCAATATGTATTGATCAATCTTTATTGGCATTATATAACAAGCAATCCTCTGATTTTGTATGTAGTTAGTTCAGGTAATTGTTTGCAGATGTGCTAACTCTGTCCAGTGTATATCTACTAAGTATGCATATAGCTCATGTGAGAACATGTAAAAATGTTGCTTATTTTTAAAATCTTACTTCAAAGACCTTCCACATCTCTTTGGTTTGTTCAGACTGGGAAGGGTTGCTTTGGCAAATATATATCATTGCTGTGTCAGGCACGTGGGAAAGACGGTTTAACTTCCTTTTACAGGAGGAACTGACATGCCTGGCTAGCTCAAAACTCTTTCAAAAGGATATTCTGGAGCAGCTAATTAGGATCTTGAGTTAACCTGTTTCATTGCTTCCTTTTTAAAATTTCAGTATATACAAACATGCAAACATAAACACAAACCACTGCAAATTACATTACATAAATTACATTTAATGGGATGAACCAAATTAAAGGCATGATAAATTCAAGTATAAGCACTGCAAGTGTAATAAAAAAAAATAGTTATGTTTCATTGCTGTTTGTGTAGCACTTACTGCTGGATGTGAGGTCTGAGATGTTTTCTTCACTGCAGATGTCCTGGAAAAATGCAGTTTCTCTTGAATGGAACTATTGCTTCTCATATAAAACTGCATTGGCATGTATTAACAAAATTTCTTGGAATGTTGTTTTTTTTTCTCTTCTCTACAGCAAGTGCATTACTGCTGTTTGTTCGCTCTCTTAGTTCCATCTACCCGAGAATAAAGGAGTACTTTGTTTAATGAGTTTTGTTTGACAAACACTCAGTAAGTGGAAGCAAAGAGATTATGGAGAAAAACACATGGAGGCCTTTAGCCCTAAATACATAATAATATCCAGGTTCTATGATTAAAACTGAACAGTGATTAAAAGGAGTAAAACTTGGAGAATACAGAAACTGTAATGTTATGGACTGGGGGGCTGAGGGGGGCGGGTGTGGTGTGTGTGCAAAGGGGGAGGGTAGGATTCATTGAAGTTAAACTGAGAGCTAGAGCCAGGGGGGTTTGTTGTTTGTGGGTTGTTGGTTTTGTTGTGGCATTTTTTTCATCACAGATAATCTTATTAAGAGTTTAAATTTCCCAGGCAAGAACTATGCAATTTATTCTAATTTGTAATTAGAACAGCAGGACATTTCTATTCAAGTACAGGTTTTGCTTATCTCTTCTTGATGGCCTTAGCCTTCTGTAGGTCATCCTATAACTTGTTGCCTTTGTATGAATCTGTATAAAAGAATGGAGGAATGAAACTTGTGTGGTAACTGCAGCACTTTGGTGAAGGGGCCTTGACAAGATGGTATGCGAAATCAAGAAATTAGGAAAAGAATCTTCCTGATTGCAGCAGCAATACACCCATAGCTTCTCTACCTCGGTTTTAGGTTTCCTAGGACGTTGTTTGTCAGCCCGATGTGAATGGAATAAAGTTACAGGAATTGGATTATTGCTGTCAGTGCCGGGGCACAGTGACTTTCTGCTGGAAGTGAACCAAAATGGAACTCTCACATCCAAACAAAGATCACTGTGAGATGCACGTATCTGGTGTTAGATCTAACATTTGTCTGTAGGAGACAGATAAAATGCCAGTGCTGAACACTTAGTTGGTGAAACTACTGGCTTAGAAGGATCTCAAGCAGTCTGTTTTAATGTAATCATAATATGTTCTACTTAGGTTTCAGTTTCCTATGAGTAAATTACAGCTTGAGAAAGGGTATGTGGGTTTGCTTTTCATACAGCCCTGTTGCAAGATGCATTTATTGCCCATTGTGAGACCTTTATTGTCTGCAATTAGTAAAAATTGTCTCATTTAAGCTTATTCTGATTTAGAAGGTTGATTTCAGCAGCAAGGCAGGGACTTCTCTGAATTAAATTGTACCGTGTCATGTGTTCCTCCTACCCTGCTAGAATGTAAACCTTCATTGTACTGATACACTGAAACAGCAAGGGTTGAATAATTGCTCCTCTGCTGACAGTTCGGGATATATCAGCTGAATAATTTTCATATTCTTTACTTTGTAGGAATTGAGTATTATTTTGTAAATATTTTCTAATGTACTTGGGGGTGGGAAAGTATTACTAATAAAATTATCTGCAAATTAACTTGTATATTTTAAGTCCTGTTGTGTACTCCTATTGGCTTTCCTAATGCTACTCTCTATTTTATGCATATTAAAAAGGTTAGGGGAAAATAGCATGTATAATTTTAAAGGAGTGGCCAATTACAAGTGAAAAGCTTTCCCCTGTATCTGTTGCTATGGTAACCAGGCAGCTTTCCTGGGGTCCAAAGAAAACAGTGTCTATAATGGAACAAATGCTGAGAAGTGCTGTGTTTTGTTTCAGAAGCAGAAATTATTGCCCACTGGCCTTGAGATTGCAAATTGGGCTGTTTTTCTCATAAAATGTTCACTGCATCTATATTGTGTTCTTTTTTTCCTTTTCCTTCAGAAATTTTTGTTAAAGATGCAGCTCCTACTCCCAAAGAGCTCTCACATCTCTCTCACAAGCAGTTCTACAAAGCTGAGGCAACTTGGGAGATCTCAAATGGGCTCCGGTAGTTTTCTTATCCCTGATTTTGTCAGGAAATTATCTTGGTTTATTTCTTGATAAAAATGTAGATAAACATTGTCCTTGTCTGTAAATAAGCCCTTAAGTATTTCTGTGCGAGGAGCTGGTTGGTTGTGTGAAGTATGTGTTTGCCCTGTTCAAAAAGATAAACTTTTCTGACACTGGGTGTGGACAGAAGTTCTTGGTGTGTTCCTGTGGTTTCCTGGGCAGGTGGCAGCAACCTGTGCCTGGGTGGAACTTTCCAACACCTGAGACATTTAGAAACTGCTTTGGAAAACACATGCATGTGCATTTCATGGCAGGTTCCATATGTCGGGTTTTCTTTGTCACATCATAGAATCATTTAGGTTGGAAGAGACCCTTGGGATCATCAAGTCCAACCATCAGCCCTACTCTACAAGTTCTCCCCTACACCATATCCCTCAACACCACATCTAATCTGCTCTTAAACACAGTCAGGGATGGGGACTCCACCACCTCCCTGGGCAGCTGATTCCACTGANGCAAGCCAGGATGCCCATGGCCTTCTTGGCCACCTGGGCACACTGCTGGCTCATGTTCAGCCACCTGTCGACCAGCACCCCCTGGTCTTTTTCTGCCAGGCAGCTCCAGCCACACTGCCCCAAGCCTGTAGCGATGCAGGGGCTTGTGGCCCAAGTGCAGAACCTGGCACCAGGACCTCATCTTTAAATAAGTTCTTGTGTCTTTACATTTTAGTAATTTTAAGTATTTTTTCCGTCTTATCCTTGACTCTAGCTTTCAGAAAAGATGGAAAAGTAGAGAAATAGCACTACCTGTAACATAGACTTGAGATCAGCAGTGCCAATACTGGGACCTCACTGGGTTTTTTTTTTTAATCAGCCGTGTTAATCAGTATTTAATTTTCTTTCCCTAGCCAGTATTTTTCTTCATCTTTGTAAGTTCTCTCTGCATGAAAAACTTAGTTTGTTTGATTTTCATATTTTCTGTTGAAAGCAAATGTTGTACCTCTGGTTCTGAAGCAGTTGTACTGATTAGACGTCCTTGACAGCTGAGCCATTCCCAGTGAAAGTCCAATGTGCTGGATGGCACCTTTGTGCCAGAAGGGTATGTCTGCATCAGCGGCTACTACAATTTAATTGATTGATTTAATTGATTTCTTTTAAAAACCCACGAAGTTTTTATATCTACATATCTAACAGTTTGGATTAGAGCAGTAGAAAAAAACCCTCTCCTGTTATGAATCTTTTTAGGGTTTTCTCAACCAGTTGGTACACTGAGGGTGTGCTTAGAACAGAACCTGCTCTTGGGGCTGAGTGTAATCTTCTGTTTCAGTCAGAACTATCACATCTTCAATTTACTGTCACATAGAGTCTGTTCTATGAATTCCAGTAATGACTTGCAGACCTTTTGAAATGATTGCTGATTGTCCATTGTATTAGCAGATCATGTTTTTTAATAAGAGACTGAATCTTTCTAAGAGTCTGGCACTTAAATATTTTCTAGTCATTGAGTACCAGTACTTGCACAAATCATACAAACTTTCAATGTGTTCGTCCACAAAAAGTTTTCCCTTTTATTGTTTTTAGGTATTAGTTTGGAAGAGGAGCTGCTTTGTTCAATGTATAGCAGGACTGTTTTTTTACCCAGCCTGTATTTTGTGATACAGAAGTCTGAATTCAGGGTATTTCTGTATATATCAGTATCTGTATAATTGCATGACATATTTTATGTGTTTTACAGGTATATATGTACACATTGGAGAAATAATGTTACTTCATTCTGGTTTCAGACACAGGGAGAGTGACTGTTCTGTGAATTAGGGTGATTTCAGAACTATAAAAGAATAGAACGAGCTTGAAAGAGATCTGTGTAGAAGCATTCAAATATAATTTTGCATGAACTGTGATACACAGTGTAAATGCAGAGTTGTACAGTCACTTAAACTGAATGAAAATTTATTTCTACCTACCCTTCCTTGAAGTAGACTAGAATGCTAAAATCTTAATAGGTTGAAGGTAATTCCTTGTCTTATGCTTTAGAAAAGCCCTAGAGCAACAGAAATCATACAGGGAATGGGTTTGATTTCTAATTATAATACCAATTTTCTTCAGCTGTCCTTCAGCCTATATATTGAATATTGTCTAATTTGTGTATCCTGTCAGAATTGTCTTGTGGAAGGATCTGAAGGAAGAAGTGCTAATTACTTTACTGATGACATGGAAGTTGCTTTAGATGGAGGAAGTGCCATGGGGGAAGAAGAACTGAGTGCTAATGCCATGTGAACTAACGATGTAGATAACTAAGGCTAAAATTCTGTAGGGCCTTGAAAGTTAAGCCAAATCCATATGTTCAAATGCTGTGACATTAGTCACTGCACAGCTCTGTTACCTGTCACAACAGTGTCTTCCTGTGTTCTGCCTGTTTCCTGACATCTAACAGCTTAACTTGGAAATACCGTGTCTTGGAGGAATAGATCTACTCCAATTTATCTATCTTTTCCTTACAGGTGGATGTGGCTGTGGTGCATTTCACCCCATTGGTGCAACCAAAGATACAGCAGCCCTTCGCGCTCGTCGAAAAAGTGGTTCGAAGTGTTTTTCAGTTTAGAAGAAAATACTGCTTCCGTGGAATCGAGTAAGGATCTTGAGTGCAAACAAAAAAAAAATCTCAGATGCTGTTCTTGTAAATGTGCCTGCTACTAAATCTGTTGAGGAAGACTTGTAGCCATGCATTTGATTTTATTACTCCCTCTTAACTTTTGTCATAGTTCATCATTCTTTCCATTTCAGAAAGGTTGCTGGAGACAAAACACTCAGATGAATCTTTCTGCTGTCATAATTGCTGTGTATTTTTGTTAGAGCAGTTGAAGCTGTTAAAATTACTAGGTCAAATTGGTGATCTTTCCAGTAGTTTAGACTGTCTCAGAATCAAAACAAAAAAGAAAAACCAACCCAACACCAACCACAAAACCCATAGTGTATGTTGGTTGAGTTAAAAAATAAAAGTCTCAAACTTTAGAAGCAAAGATGGCAGCATGAGGTGGGAGAGTGTCAGTTGTAGGAAAGTTTACTTATTTGGGGATAATGTCAAACAGTGACATTCTTGTTCCTGTGCTTGCCCTTCTGTGGAGTTCTTTCTTACCGATGCCTTTAAAATCCCCATGTCTTAGGGAATTTACTCAGTTCTTTACAGGCTGGGAGAAACCTGCAGTCTGTTCACCAAGGATCCAGTTAGCACACTGGCATAGTTATGTGTCTGACTTGGTGCTGGCAGTCCCAGCATTCAGCATTTGACAGAACTGCTGGTAGGAGTAGAGGCTTGATAAATTCAACATGCTGGCTGAACTTTGCTGGGCATTCTTTTGGCCCTGGCACAGTCCGGAATGCAGGATGCCACCTTGCTGAAGCCCTAGATGTCACTATTTTAAAGGTGACGATAGAATTTTGCCTCTAGTTGTGTTTTGTTGGTTTTTGGTTTTCCTTGAGGCAGTGAATGGCATTGATGTCTGGAATGCAGACATCTGACCTAAAATTTTGCCTGTGTCAGTGTTTGTGTGTTTGGAGGTGGTTAGAGTACGAGGTATCTGAATTCTAGAGAGGTTGATATTTGATTCATGAAGTTGTCATTACTGTGAGAGAAAGGGTTATTAACGATGTAGGCACAAGTAGTAGAGCTACGTTATATAGCAAATTTTTGCCCGAGTTTAAAAAAAAAAGAAACTATTGTAAAATCTCAAATTCCTAATAACTGCTCTACATTCTTTTGAGGCAAGGAGGAGGAATCTGAACTTTTGAACGTCACGTATCCCCCTAGCAGCTTATCATACTTTAGCCTTACTGTGCAGCTAAGGAACTCAATCCTCTTATTCTTCCACTGACCTGAAAAAAAAAAAAAAAAGCAATTTTTGGTGTATAATAAGATTATTGGGTTAGTTCCAAGGTATCTGTCTATTGCATTTACTGTGTCAAAACAAGGTAATAGACTCTGCTTGCATTTGTGTGTAAGTCTTGTCATCTGAGAGTGACATGGCCTAGAAGATTAACCTACAAGTCCATGAAGACACACACTGTGGTTTGAGTTGCTGTTCATGGACATTTATAAGATAGTTCTTTGTATGTAAAAGGCATTTAAATATTTTTGGCTCCAGATACATCTTTTAACTACCAAATTGAAGGCAAGAATGGCTTGAGGAGGGATATCGAAATCAGGATTGAGCTATGTTAACCTTGCTGGCCTAGATGCTGAGCTAATGGGGCGCTTTTGACCAAGGCTGTGAGCAGAATATACTTTAAATCAGGTTGTTCCCAGACATTCCATCCTCTTATTTTAAACCCATTAACTTACATTCTGTCTGCCCACTAAGAGCCAACTATCACTTACTTAGAGAAAGCCTTTTGACTGGCTTCTCCAGTCAACACCTGGAGGGTTGGGAAGGTGTTACTGTATTAGGTGCACAGCATTCTTGGGCCTTATGTCTGTATGACATAGGCAGGCAATTTGAAAATTCAGACATGCACATGAACCACAAGCAAATTTTCTGCCTTCCTGGCCTCTTGTAGCTTGAAAACTCCTCCTAAAGAGCCAGCCAGGCAGTGCTTTCAATAGTTTGTGCTTTGTATTATGCATTTTTGCAAGACACTAAGAAAAAAGGACTTGACGTAGTACTAGGCATTAAAACTGGGGGAACTTGAGAGAGGGTGATGCTACCACATCTGGCCAGAGTAAGTGAACAGATGTTAATAGTGAACCTATAATCGCTGACTGAGCTGAAAACAAAATCTAGGAGCCTTGGCACATTCTCCAAGTTATAAATATGAAAAAGTGAATGATAATTAAATATTTCTTTCCTCCCTCTTGGCTTCTTTTTTTTCCCTGGCATTGGAATTACAGTATTAATGGCAAGTGATAGCAGTATCTTTCCCATTGGAATGAAAGACACGCTTCGCCTAAAAGAAAGTCTCGTGGTTGGGATCTGTTTCATGTGGTTTAGTCTGACTTTGCTCTCTAAATGCGAGGCTAATTCTAGGAAGGCTCTGTGACTGTACCCATACCCAAATCATTTTAATGCTAGCAAATGTGAATGTACCTGCACATGTTTTATGTACAATGTGTGTATGTGCTTTCCTGTGTTGTTATAATTTGCAGTTGCGGAAAGGGTCCTTGTATTTCCATTTGCTTAGATAATGAGCTATATTAAGAGTGCTAGAGCTAAAATAATGACATACTTAATAATAACCTCTGTTAAGTAAATTCCCAAGAGGACCCCGTTACTCTTAAGGGAAACCGAATTGACTGTCTGGATTGTTTTGAATTAATTTGCCTTTTCTCCACACCTTTTAGGACCTTGTTTCCTGAAAGTGGACGTTTGAAAAGGACAGAACAGCTGATGATGACAGCAAATGTTGATCCAACTCTGCGTCCTTTTCAGCTCTCCATGTCCCACTTTAGAAATCTCTGCAATACCTACAGGAAAATGTGTGATGAAGACCCAAGCCTTTTTGTCTACAATTACAGAGAAGAATTAAGGCAAAAGAAGATGGGGAAGAATTTACATAAAAGGACCAGTGAGCCCAATGAGATGGAAGAGGACGATGAGCTGTAACCAGCAGCACAATGATGTTTTTTTTTATTTTACTTTATTTTTTTAACTCTCTGATCTAGAGATGTTGCTTAAATAAAAGGAGGCTGATGTAGTCCTACCTCTGGGCAGCTGCAGAAGAAATACTTTTGAGAAAGTGGTGCAGAGAGAGGGCTTTCCCATTTTATTTATTCATCCCGGTCAGCTGTAGAGAAGAGTTAAAGAACCCTCCGGTTACAAGGTGCCTGCAGTTCTTTTCACTTCGGGGGAACGGCCAGAACACATACCAAGAATGAGGTACATTGTGAGACACTTAATGAAGTTGGGACGCTCCTGAACTAATTGGGTTTTTTATGAAAAGTAAAGAAAAATACTCGTCATACAAGAGGGTGTTTGGGGTTTTGTGCTCTTTTTATCCTGGAACATCCTACTGCGCCGAGTAATTCAAAAACCAGAAGCCAAACCCCTTGTATAAATATACTCAAGTGACTGGGGCTTAAAGGAGGATAAAGTGCACAGTTTGCCTCAAGGCCTCCTAAGACTCCTCTCGGTTATACAAAAGCAAAGAATTTGGGATTCAAAGCTCCGACTAGAGAAAAGCAGCATGATAAAAAAGTAGAAAACATGGCAAAGTACAATACTTATTGGTCTTTTACTGTACAGGCTGGTAGAGAAAATAAAAAATACAGTCAAATAAAAGATTACAGGCCAAGCTTTGTTTTTGTATTTACAGGTATGTATAAAGTATAAACAGCATCTCGAAACTTACAAAAATGAAATTTCTGCACTATTGTGCACTAAACCACGTTAAAATAACTTAATTCTGCTTTAAATAAAGCAAAAATGAAAACCAAAGAAATAAGAATGCCCAAGGTATTGAAAAAATGGTTTTGTGATGTTTCTTTCCATGGGAATCCCCTCTGCCAACGAGCCCCTTCTCCACAGTTCTTACAATACTAAGGTGACCGTTCCCTTCCCCTCCCCCAGAACACTACATCCTCTTAATAACTGCTCCAAAGGGATGAACTAATTTACAGACCTTGGCCAACTTAATCTATTTTGAATCCACAATAAATTAAAATAACTTAATAATCCTTTACAGCTGTTTTTGTGGAAAAAAAAAAATGCATTAGTGCACAAAATCAGATAGTAGTTTCCTGCAGCTTCCATGATTTTACTAGTTTTAAAGCAAAGTAAGTTTGCTGAATTTTATGTGGACTTCAGATGAATGTTTTAAATACAGTGCCGAGAAAGCTAGGATTTCCCATGCCCCTCCACGGCTTCATAAAAACAGTCCTCGTTAACTACAGATGTTAAACTCTGGACGCTAAATTCTCTCTCCAAAATAGAGTTCAGATCCAGGTTTGAAGTTTCAGAGTGGCTGTCGAGGGACTGGTGCCGTTCTTGCATTGCTGTTAAAGTTCCCCTGTTCCGCTTTGTGCTGTTCACTTTTCTCTTCACTGGGCAGAAATGGCCACGCACCAGTTTGGGATGCTCTCCCATCTCAAAGCCATCCCCTTCCTCATTTTCAGCGGCCTGATCCCGTTCAGAGTCAGTACTGGGTTCCTCCGAAATCTTCAGCCGCTGGAACTGTATTTCAATCTCTTTGGTAGGGCTGCTCTTCTTCAGGCTCTGATAGTCCTCTTCCTCCTCATCGTCGCTGAGGATGTCGGATTCCTTGACGAGGTCGTTGGAGAAGTGGGAGGCGCAGCTCTGGGGGTGTTGATGGGGAGAGGAGTGTTTGGGCTCCTGCGTGCTCTCGGCGGTGTGGCAGCTGCTGCTCTGGGTGCTGCTGCTCAGGCTGCACTCGTCAGAGTCCTGGAAGGTGCCTTTCCCCGGGTCACCGTTCCACTCGCTGCTGGAGGAATTCTTCAGTACCTTCAAGGACCTTGTGGAAGCTGTGCAGTGGAAAAAGGCAGTTTTATGTTTTTTTCAGCAAAACAGCAGCTGGCTACACCGTCTGCCTCAACAGCCCACTTGTAATTACAGCGTCCATAGTCTCATTTGGCCACCATCCCGGGTCAGACGTGTCAGCCTTCTGATACCAACAGTGCCATCCCCTGCCAGAGCTTTCGATCCCACCCACCCCAGGGCTATATGCTTCCTTTCATGTGAAATTTACACAAAATTCTCCAAAAATGGTAGCGATGAGTTATACACATCTGCAGGAAAGCGAGATTATTGCAGGCACCTCAGGCACTGGAGAGCCAGGCTGTGGGTGGGAGTTGAACTGTCCTGCTTCCTGTGACATTAAGGGGATTTTACAGACAACTAAACGGATGGAGAATTTGAAATACTCGTAGCTGCTCATTTAACTAAAATATCTGAAGGCGGTACTTAATTAGGGGATCTGCTGGGATGCAGATTTAGTGCATTGGAAGAAGCAATGCAGCTCCCAGTCCCCACTTTTTGCCAGTTGTTTTAGCTTTAAGCATGATTAGGGCTGAGCTGCTAAAGGGAGCCCAGAGGAAAGAACACTAACACCACGTGCCAAAGGGAGTCCATTTCTTTCAGCAAAATTAATTTAGGCCTGATTAAGTCTTCCCCCTTTAAGGGAGCTAATGACACATCACAGTGTGAGGGGGTGGCAATGTTGCTTATCTGGTCTGGCCCTTGGCATGCACTGAGTTATGGGAAAATTCTACCGCCTCCCCAGCCTGAAAAACAAATGGGATTTGTGGGTCTGGCACACAACACGCTACAGTCGTGGTCATAACTGTGAACCTTCTGCAAGCTCTGGCGTGCAGGCTCCATTTTTCAGCTCTGAGAACGCGTTTCTTACCCAGTTTGGCTGTTGCAGGTACACGGTTCTTGAGTGGGACAAGGCGATCCTTAGAGGTTTTCTCCAGCGGCAGCTCGCATTTTATGTGACGCCTGAAATTCTCCCGCAGAATGGAACGGATCACCTTCACAATGTTTGTCTTGTTCTCCCAGTCACTACAAGTGTAAGAAAACAGGTAATGGAGTTTGCCCCTCTGAAGTGAGACACCACTGGGATAAAATCTGCCTTCCTCCTTTCTGCTGATGGGCTCCAACGCAGCGGGTTTTTCAGCAGGTCTTGTTTTGCAGCCCTTTTGCACACTGGGAGGTCTGAGATCTTGGTTACTTCCCCTTAGAAAAACTGCCTGAAAAGTCACTTCCCTACCAAGGGATCACCCCTTAAGTGGCTTTTATCTCAGAAAGTGATTTCTGCTGACCAACTTAGAGGCTGATAAAATCAGCTATGTTGCCCTCTTTGTAATAGAATTTATGATCATGATCATCTATCTGTGCAGGCTGCTGACGTGGGATCCCTGTGCCAAATTCACTCCCATTTTAAATTCATAGAATCACAGAATGGTTAGAGTTGGAAGGGACCTTAAAGATCATTGAGTTCCAACCCCCACTGCCACAGGCAGGGACACTTCCCACTAGACCACGTTGCTCAAAGCCCCATCCAGCCTGGTCTTGAACACCTCCAGGGATGGGGCATCCACAACTTCTCTGGGCAACCCATTCCAGCCTCTCACCACCCTCACACTAAAGAATATCTTCCTGAGATCCAATCTAAATCAATTTAAATTTAAATTTTTCAATTTAAAGCCATTATCCCTCATCTTATCACTACATCCCCTGATAAAGAGTCCCTTCCCATCTCTCCTGTAGCCCCCTTTAGGTACTGGAAGAGGCTATAACATCTCCCTGGAGCCTTCTCTTCTCCAGGCTGAGCAACCCCAACTCTCTCAGCCTGTCTTCATTGGAGAGGTGCTCCAGCCCTCTGAATCACTATACCTTTGCAGCTACACTGGCGTAGAGCCTGCATTCACAGAGAGCTGCGTGAGGAAGGGCTGGTGCAAAGGTCATGTGGGGGAAAATATTTCATTTTTTCAATTCCATTGATGTGACTTGTCAAGCACCACCTCCACATAAAGCTTACCTGCTGCACAGCTGAAAAATTGTTTCTGGCCTGCCTTCCAGTTCTGACTTGGTGTGAATCAGTTCCCAGACACAGCTGTTCTCTGTTCCTGTGTGAGGAAGGAAACGTTATTTTGGTATATACTTCACAAAACCTTCGACATCAGAAAGACCCGCGTAGAGCTGCTCTTCTGAAGGCAGTGTTAACACAGGCGTGGGTGGATCCACAGAAGATCTCAGCCGAGGTGGAACCCAAAGGAAAGTCCCCTGATCTCTCCTGTTGCAGCAGCCTGGCCAGTGCTGCCTTGGATAACTTGACTTTCTTTCTCAGGGAGTTGCATTCCCCAATTTTTACTGCTTTTTGTTGCCTTCCAGCCTTAGAAGGCCTTCTCCCAAGTGCACAAATCACTAAACACCAAGTGACACTTCACAGAAGGTACAGAACTGGATAGGATCATAAAGATCAAGGGAAAATAAAAACAACAGGCTAGTGCCACAGATTACACAGTCAACTCTCCTGCATCTGGGAAAACCCAAGGGTCAGCACACACAGAGCAGTAANCAATCATTCCTCGTAAGATTTATTCTCCAGGCCCTTTACCAAGTTTCATTGCCTTCCTCTGCACTCGCTCCAGCACCTCCAGATCTCTCTTGTGCTGTCTGTTCACTGGGGATTCCCATTGTGCCATTCCTTCACATCACGTTGCACCCTCCTGAACTCATGGAGGAAGCCAACATACCAAATGAAGAAGGTCTGTTAACACATCACGCCTCTGCCCCCTGAGTAGAGACAGAGCAGCAGACACACTACGTTGTCTACACCTGCCTGTTTCAATCCAGAGGCTCCAAAAAGGCACACAGAAGCAGCTGTGTGACTGAAAGAGCATTTGATCCTGAAGTACTGGGGACATAAAGTATTATTAAATTACCTGCTGCGTTCCCCAGTCGAACTTGGAGAGCAGATAAAGGAATCAGCCAACGAAATTTGAACGGGTCCAAGTCACCATAATTATGTGCGGCACGGACGTTAGTAGGCTGCAAAAAGAAAAACAACATGGATATTTCTAAGAAGTGAAAAAAAGTGGGGTATTTTTGTGTTAGTCTTAAAAGACCTGCCTCTGAAGAGAAACTAAATTCATCGGGCTTTGTCCTCCAGCACCCTAATACGTGCTTGCAAATGCAGTTGAACTGGTGACAGGCACAACCTTTGGAATTTGTAATTGCTTCAGCTTTCACAAGCGCTTGTTTTTAATGGATAAAAATAATACTTTGCATTTAAGTACTACTAGGGAACGAGTGTCCCGCAAAGGAACCTGCAGATTGTTGATTAGCAGAATACATTAATTATGTAGCTGCTGCTACTTTTAGAGCCCCTCCATCTGTTCTGATAAGCATGCTGCAGAACATCCCTGCTGGAACTCAGGACATACAAAACTTGCTACTTGACTTCAGCATTCCAGTTTTGTAAATGGGGCCCAGGGGAGGCTGTGTTAATAATGCCCCATCTCCTTTCTCTCCAGGTGATCAACGGTCTATAAACAGAGGTCTTTAACCTCCACGCTGCGTTAAGGTGGGCCATGGTAAATGGCATCTGGAAGAATGAATGATGCCTTTGTGGTAGTGTTTCATATTCCACCCGAACTGGTGGGAACTAACATGGGGCTCACGCAGAGAAGATGCTGCTGCTGCTTACTAAATAACAAAAATACTTATTCCTACCCAGATACCAAGCACTCATGTTAGCTGGGACAGCTGGAGTTCCAGCCTAGCAAGAGAAGGTAGAGTTTCACTACAGTCACTGCCCCTTCAGTACCGGTGTGATCCACCTCAAACCACAGCAGGATCCTGTGCATAAACACCCATCACCTCCACCGAGGCCAGACTTACCATTTTCTTTTTCAGTTTGTAGTTCTCCTTATACACCAGTATTACAGCCCTCTTGAAAACTAAAAAAGAAAAAGAAAACTGTTAATTCCAGGTGTAATATTCAATGAAAATATTCTCTTGGAGAAGTTGATGATTGTAGTTACAGGAACGTGAAGGATGAGATAAGCAGATTGGAAAGCACTTGCCCTGTATTAAGATGACGGGCTGGGCTTTTCCATCCTACACTTGTTCAGGCAATGGCAGTAGTCTTGCCTCAGACTTGGTTCTGAACATTTAGGATGAAGCTGTTCTGCACCTTTATTCTGAAACTACCAGCAGCCTGTCTCCTGTACATGAAGCAGTCCTCACGTAAACAAATACAGCAGAGGTAGGTTAGATGTTAAAGCATCAGATTTCCTTTTTGTACATGGGGTAGACATTTTCAAGCAGCGTGAAGGGCCTGTGGTAAGAGAGTCAAACATCTCAATTCCTGCTTTTCCATTTGCAGGAGTTTTCTGGCTTCACCCGACTGGAGTGGCTTGCTAGCATTATCTAATCTTTCAGCCTCCAGGGAGGCAGGGAAGTGTTCTCTCTCATAGAATCATAGAATGGGTGAGGTTGGAAGGGACCTTAAAGATCATCAAGTTCCAACACCCCTGCCATCTGTCAGGAGGAAAAAACTCTGGGCATCGAAGCTGCAGCTGAACCAAGGGAAAGCTCTCCAGAGCAGCCCTGGGTCCCAGATCGAACTCGAGGGCAGTGCAGCTCTGTCCTTGCTCATGCATCCACATTTCTTTCCAGTGGAAGAGGAGAGAGGGGCAATGGCACACAGTCAAGTCTCATCCCTACATGAAGCCAGGATGTAGCCATAGCGAGCACAGCATTAGCATTGACCCTAGAGCTTGGTAGTTTCCCTCAGTCCCACACACAAGGTGCATTTCCTAAGCTGCCCACACAGGGTCTGAAGTGAGAACAGAACTGGGTTTCCCAAGTGGCAGATGAGTTGTCTGCCATTCATTCCTAAGTGTCCTGCTGGGAAGTGTCTGGCATTCATAGATCAGTGTGAAGCCCATCCAAGGAACCTGGGAGGTGGCTCCTGCCTGCTCTTCTGTTAGAAGCATTCCCTCCCCTAATCTGTCCTGCTTCCCAGGAAAGGAATGAGCCACAGCCCCAAGAAAGAGAAACTGCTTCCCGTCAACTGAGTTGCTCTGTAGGTGTTTATCCAATGACATTTTAAAGATATATTTTTTAAAGTAATGGACAAGTGCCTAAAATGTTTCTCTGGACAATTTAATTAGGTAATTCTTAATGATTAATCATATATATACTATTAAATGAAACTTCTGCTTGTATGCTCTCGTTTCCATATGCATTTCCATATCCTGTTACAATAATCTGGATGGGGATTTTGATGCAGTAGGTGTAAAGCAGAGGTTAGCCTCAATTCCCCAGAGGAGAATAGATCACCATTTTCCTACCAGCCTCCTTTGAAAACTTGGTTTAACAGATTGTTCTAAAGAACATATAGTCTCTTGAAAATCACTGATTTCTGTAGTTTACATATAGGCAGGAGAGCAGCTGAGGTTGGCTCACAGAGCAAACAGCAGACAAACAAATGGAAACTTTTTACTTTTCCTATTACAAATCATAACTATGCATATTTTTTGACAGCTACAGGGAAAGGAGATGATGGCTTTCATCTTGTGAGAAGATTTAATGTCATAATCTTTAGATTTGAAAGAGTGAAGTCATTAAGAAAGGCACTTACCAAACACTGTAAGTTCAAGGTCTTTTCTTGCTTTGCCCAGAGATGGGAAAGGATTCAGCCAGGAAACTGT
Source organism: Jacana jacana (assembly GCA_013400555.1). Classification (NCBI taxonomy): domain Eukaryota; kingdom Metazoa; phylum Chordata; class Aves; order Charadriiformes; family Jacanidae; genus Jacana; species Jacana jacana. The sequence continues at coordinate 258,379 of VZTM01030340.1, read as the reverse complement.
AGAGTGCATCAGAAGTTCTCCCATGGAAAGCTCTGTCACCTGTATTAAATTATAACACTACATAATATCATATAATATATAATTTATAATATATATCATATATATACATATATAAACATATGTATCAGTACTGTGATTCATATGTGAATATAAAGTTAATGAGTACACATCAATAACTTTAAGGATCTACGTTTTTGGTATTTACATACAGAGAGATCTTTGCCATAGAATCATTTAGGTTGGNTCCCAACTCCCTCAATCGATCCTCATAAGATTTATTCTCCAGGCCCTTCACCAGCTTCGTTGCTCGCCTCTGCACTCGCTCCAGCACCTCCAGATCTCTCTTGTGACACAATACTCAAGGTGTCCTTACCAGTGCTGAGTACAGGGGGACAATCACCTCCCTACTTCTGCTGCTCACACTATTTCTAATACAAGCCAGGATGCCATTGGCCTTCTTGGCCACCTGGGCACACTGCTGGCTCATGTTCAGCCGCCTGTCGACCAGCACCCCCAGGTCCTTTTCCGCCAGGCAGCTCCAGCCACACTGCCCCAAGCCTGTAGCGATGCAGGGGGTTGTTGTGGCCCAAGTGCAGGACCTGGCACTTGGCCTTGTTGAAGCCAATGCCATTAACATCAGCCCATCAATGCAATCTAAGCTATGGCAGGAAAAGTGTGAGTAATCCCCTTTTTAAAACAGGTAACAACTATAAAAATAGTATAATAGCCCCTAAGTTATGGAAGCTGGATAGTCTCAGTATTAACAACTGAGAAGAATATTAAGTTGATCTGATGATCTGTCACATATAGGCAGTTGTGAACTGGCTGATTGATTAGCTGTAAGTATCCTTAATTTCTATAGAGTCATTAATATTAATGCCAATGGCAGAATTAATGGTGGTCTCGTACTCTGCAACTGCTTTCTTCTGTGGGACAAAATGTAACACTGTGAAGAAACTCCCGGGCTGTCAAGTTTTGTTTAGCCGTAAATGACAGGAAACCAGGTAGCCAACAGGGGCGATTTGGCTTTTACTGGGAGGAAATAAAACAACTGAGCTGACATTTCCCCTGTCTGATCTTCACCTTTGTGGATTTTCTCCGCTTAGTAATCGTTTGATGTAAATAGCTAAATTGAGACCTTGCTGCCCCGGTTCTGGGAGATGTGTGCACACAGTCTGTTTAACTAATGGTTTTTGCTCTGACAAATACCCGTGGATGCCTCAGCACTCCAAGTGTAGAGAATGAGAATAACAGACCTTAATGTGAAACCCCTCAAATTGCCATTTTCACTTATACGGGTGAAAAAATATCTTAAGAATTTAAGAACTCTGTAGCATAAAATCTGGATGCCTTGGGGCACGGATAATCTCTGCAACATTTGAGAAGAGAAGGATTTTTCCTACTGAGAATTCTGTCTTCTCCTGCTTGCAATCCCTGTCAGTCCAGAAGGCGGCTCTGGCAGCTGTCTGAAAAATTTCCCATACCCTACTGACAAAAAGAAACTTGACAGGCAGATAGGAAATGAAAGCCAAAATACTAAAGGGGAATGGAGGAAGCCCAGCACAAATAAGTTCCCGAAAGTACTTTGGGAATAGATAAAACACCCAGTGGCAAGCGAGGTAATGCTCCAGGAGTGAATAAAACATGTTCCTTCTCTTACCTCCTTCTCTGTTCCACTTTGATCTGCAACCAGTTGGTCAAATACGGTGCCATAATCTTCATATATCTTCTGCATCTCATTGATGTGACTTGCTACTTTTTCCATTGCCTTCAGCGCTTCTATAAGGTTTAAAAATTTCACAGGCAGCTATGTAATTCAACTGTATTTTTTAAACATGACATTTTTTAATGAATTCCACTCGAGGCAGGCAAAGCAACACAGTGTTCCCGAGGTTTGGTGAACAGAACTCTAGTTTTACATCAGTGCTTTCTGACAGCAACAGGAGAAGGTATGCTCCCTACTCAAAGTAAGTGAAAAATGCTCATCTGGTGTCTTACGTGCCTGAACAGGCTGTGATAAACATTGCAGCGATGAGCCCCCAGATATACGAACATTCCCATCAACATGATAGTGAACACTGTTAGGTTTTACATCTTGCACAGAGAGGGCCACTACAACCTCAGAGCAATCTACACCCGTACTAGGGGAAGTCATCTGATGAGTTTTAGTAGAAACAAACTGCATTTGGCTTACCACAGAACAGGCCAAGAAATACAGTGCTAGGTCGTATGAGTTCCTTGTGGATTGCAACCATTTGCCATTGCCAGCTATTGTTTCCTTTCTTTTTTTCTTGTCTTTTGTGGTTTTTTTTCAGGTGAGAATGACACTAGATTTCATTAGACTTCTGTGTAGATTCAGAAAGGAGTTGGAGAAGGGTACCTAACTGCTTCAATCCTGCTGATTGAATGGGGCAGCCTTTTAGCACTTTGGCTCCTGACCTGTGCATAAGTCACCCCCAGCTTGGTTGTAAGGGCAAGGGAACAGTATGAGAACCTCCATCTGAAGTCAGCAACAGCCTCACGACTTTTTGCTGACAGTGTATTTTGCCTGAATCTGTTTTGCTAAAATGACAATGAATCCATAAAGTAAATCTCTGATCTTTTACCCACCAGGTGCTGACAGACCTGAACTGGAATTTGCCAGGGTGAAGACTCAAGCATGTGGGCCTAGAAAAGCAATCAATTCTAATATATATTAGACAGACGAGTCTTTCTCAGTGGGAAGACTGCAAAGCTTTGTCACAGGTCTCTCCTGTTCCAGCAAGAGTGACAGGCAAACCTCAAACAGCTAAAATTTCCTTCTGTGGCACTGTTAAACTTTGACACACTGCAAGAACCGAGTAATAACCACAAGATGGAGCTTTGGTCAGTGTTTCCCAAGTGGGAGGGAGGAGAGCGGAAGAAAAGGGGGAAAAAAAAAAGCAACACTATGACCTGGCATGCTCTTGAGCAAGAATTGAGGAGAAAGACCCCATCTGTCATGGCAAATCATGGCCATATCTACTTCTCAAAGGGATTTGGACACACCAAGTAGGGCTTTTTGCTAAAAGCACAAAAAAGCTACTTATGATTGTTAAGGAGAGACAGGAAATGGTCTCGAGCTTCTGATGAATTCGATGAGTTCTACCCAGAATGGCTACCTGCATTTTCAGAAAGGACTGGAAATAAAACTTAACTCATATTCATTCCTGTAGAAGAAAGGAAGAAGTTACCTGTCAAGTGATAGTGCTCCTCACTCTCGTTATCTGTCAGAGACACCAGCTCTTTTAAAAGCAGAGGATATTTTAGCACTCGCTGAACAGGCTTTATGAGATAGGACTCCAGTGTAGAAGAGTGTTGCTTTGTGGGATTTCGAGCATCCAGAAAGGCCTTAAAGGCACTATCTGTTTTGGCTAGATGTAAATAAGAGAGTTGGTCAGTTGAACACGGAAGTCCATAGAAGCTGCAATAACTTGAAAGCACAGAACCACAACTTGTAACCAGCACCAAAAGCCTCCCCCTTTTCAATACTTCAACCAAAACAGTTTACTCTATTCATTCCATAATCATTTCCTTTGTTAAATAAGATACATAAGTGTTAAGAGAGCAATTATATCAAGGTGACATTATTCCTCAATGTAATTTTCCCACTGTGCTGCAGACTGCTTCTGCATCAAATTAATAAAGTGATGGCAGAGGAAGTAATTCCTCAGTTACTGTGCCATTTGTTGCTTCTTTTTTGGAGTATGAACTGGATCTGCAGCCTTCTGAAAAATGTATCTGCAGCTAATCAGGCTACTGCCGGGATGTTACAAAAGGAATCTTAGCCCTTCAGTTCTACACCATATTCAGCAGAGCCACAGATCTTCACTATCCCTACTGGAAGGTCCCCGATAGCTTTGTACCGGTAATCTCTGTAAGTCAACAAGATTTGTTACAGCACTTTTGTCACTGCAGTTTAAAGTCATGCAAATGAAGTACAGTAATGAAGACAATAAATTACCTCTCTCGAGAACCTTCTGAACCTTGATGTGGTTTGCGCAGAAGCCACTGTACAGTTTGAAGTGGTCAGCATAATACAGAAAGGACCCTCCGAGGGAAAACAGCAATTTCTGAAACCAACACAAGCAAAATATTAATCCATTACTAGAATCCTAGAGAAACGTTCAAGCAGATAACACAGAAGCTTAAACGCTGATTATTTGCTATCTTTCTATACATATCCTATATTTATTTATATATGAAAAAACCATGAATATACTACTGGTAGTAGCTGCAGTTTCTTTATTTTCCTAGGTGTAGAGTTCAGCTTGTTTAGACTGCAATTTTCTCTGTTCTTCCTGAGCAGGTAAGACCCCTGCAGACACTCTGTCTTACTTCATCTTTCCAGCAGCACAGGAACACAAATAACAGACACGTAACAGGGTATCTTGTGCTGGGAAAAACCATGAGCAATAGGAAGCAAGGCACCAAAGTGCCAAAGCATGAAGGGACAGTGTAAAACAAACACAGAGGATTGCTTTCCAACTGTTTCCCTTCTTTCAGGCAGGTGGTAATTACAGGGCACCTCTGATGCTCTTGGATGAAGGGGAGGTTGGGAAGATGTGGGAGGCACTGAATCACAAGGGAGATGTTTTTAGAAAAATGCTTGCCAAAGCAAAGATAAGAAAGAGGGAGTGAAAGATAAGTGAGGGAGGAGGAGGGGGAGGAGGAGAGCAGCCTTCTCTCCTCTTTTTAATCAATGTTTGCTCCACAAGGCAGCAAGTGCCCAGGAGACCTGCCAGCAGTTTTGCCTGGTCCCGTGGCAGTGACTCCATCTCTGAGGAGCCAACTTTTATCAAATAGGGCAGCTCCTGCATGGTGCCACCACGAGCGAGACAGCACAGCAAGGGCACAGCCTGCAGCCATTTACACTTTATAGGCCCTCTTCTTGGACCTCACAACCTGGGCAACTCATGCAGCACTTAACAGGAAAAGCGCCCAGTCTGTACTGGGTGAACTGGGCACGGTGGGGAGGAGCATAGGGCAGGGCAGAATTGAGCCCAGCAACAATAACCTTTCTACCAAGGAGTTCTGCATGAAAAGCTTTGCAAGTTTGTAGCATAGTCAAAACCTACTCTGCATCTTCCATGTCACATCTTCTGCCATGGGAAACAGGAGGATAAACCCCATGAAAAATAGCACTTTCACTGCTGAATAGGTGTCTGTAATCCAAAGTAAAGCTTCAAATATAAAAGCAACCAATATGAAACTTAAAGACAGATTTTCACAAACACTTGTAGGAACACTACCGAGGATTAAATGATGAAGTATTTACCCGGAACTGGGATGGTGTTTCCAGTGTATTAAAATCTGAGGAAGAAGTTATTCCGTCTTCCAGGGTCTCCAAGAACACCTTCTGGAAATCAAGCATTTCTGGCAGGCTGCCGAACAAGGACTCCATCTGTGAACAACATCGGGCTATGAAGTACGGCACTCCATGCACCTCACTCTCGTCTTGAGAAAACACTCCACTGAGGCGATGGGGCACACGAAGAGGTGGCAAAGGACAATAACATCTTTGTTGATACTTTTCAAACAGGTTTTAGAGAAAAACAAACCAAAACCAAACCAGCCTTACAAAGAAAGCAAAGATTTCTTAGGAGTTAGGTCAAAAGAACAATTACCATTAAAAAAAAAAAACCAAAAACAAAAAGAGGTGACGCACACACCATACAGAAAGGCACTGACTGGTGTAATTCCTATTGTTCTGTTTGCTGTTTGCTTTCTCTGTCGTGCTCTCAGCAGTGAAAAACCCAAATACCAAGTTCTTATCCCCCACAAGAACAAAAAGCACATCTTTCAGTTATTCCCTCACCTCATCCTGGGTAAGGAAGGTTTCATTTTGAAGGGGTTCCAAGTACAGCTCGAAGAGGCAGCTCAAGTCCTGCAAGAAACAGAACTCATTCACTTCTTACGTAACGGTTTGAAATTGTTCTTCATACGACAAATGTGGGATAGGAGTAATTCTCAGGAATGAACTAGAGATACAATTCCTTTCCTGTAACAGAAATCACCTGCATGCTGTTAGCGCTAAAGTGGTTGCTAAATTAGAGGCAAAGTGATTTCAGTGTAAGTTTTAGTTTTATCTTTAAGGCTTTACAACTTGATTATTACAAATTATATTTTAGTATAGCATGAGAAGAAAACATTACAGATTATTCATTTCTAAAGAGTCCATCTTTACAAACAGCATTGAATGTTTTGATCGTGCGTGTTAGAAAACCATATAAATAGCCTCTCGTTTAAAAGTCAGTAGTAAAATCAAGAAAGACGTGTAACATTTTCAAATCCTATTGGGTATTAATGTGTTTGGCTGTGTTGTTGGGGGGACATGATTAGGGCCTCTTTCAGCCCCTTCTTCAAATAATTGGTGCCACTTTTGAAGACTTACTGTCCCACCCCAAAGCACGATGGCAGGGCTGGGGCTCACTGCAGGGCTCTCTGACTGAGAAGAGAAATGGCAGGAATTCTTTTGGAGAAAGAATAATGAGCATCTCTCCAAGAAAGGGGCAACAAGTTTGTGCAACCTGCCAGGATTTTGCCTGGTGCAAAATTTCATGTCCATGACCTCCACGCTCATGCCTTCATTCAAGCAATTCCTCTATAAGAAACATGCCTGGGGGGGTTGTGTTCTGTAAAGCTTTCTCAAGCTTTACAGGCTGTGGCTGCATTAGTGTATTGGTGGATGTAATAGTACCAACAGACCAAAAGTGTTTCTCTTCTTTTCCCCTATACATTATTGCAGCAAGTACCAATATCTCTAAGTATGTGTTTGGAGATCCAGCAAAGTAGATGATTCTTCCTTGATGAATGAAATCAATGTCAATGAAATCAATGTTTTCATGTTTCTTTTGGCATCCAGTGACATGAATTTGGGGTTTATAAAAAGAAAAGACATACATCTAACAAATTATGGACTTATCAGTCAGAGGAGAAATAACATATGTGTGATGCTACAACCACCTGGAGCTGTGTCTTTTAGCTTTGCTGAATCAAAAACAATTACGCACCATTTTCCACAATTAAACCTTTTTTTTAATTTGTAGGAGACTATTATTTTCTTCTAACCAGATTTATTTTCATCTTGAAAACTATGCAAACATACCCTGGAAAACCCCTATGTTAACATACTGCAGTTTTGTACTCCTGACAAATTACTGCTCTCCAACACAGATACAAATTGACAAGAACTATAGCCGCTAGATCAAATCCTACAGCCCCTATTAGGGGAGCAAACCAACTGAAACCAACAGGAACAATTAGATAAGCAGACTTTGTAGGTTATGGCCCTTGTAGGTTCTATAGAGGTGAGCATGAAGTACGTTAAGATCATCCACAAATCGTGGTCAGCCTCAAATCCAAGACTAGTTTGCCAAATTTTCCTTTTTTCCTTTTTTTTTTGGTACCTTGACATAAGATTTCTCAGTGTCCATAAGTTCTTGGATGACTTTCCTCAATCTCTCTGCATCAGAAAGGTGGCGAGCCAGTGGCCGTGGAGGTGAATCCTGGTTGTCCTTCTGTCCTTCCATACCACTTGCCTGGACTTCTTGGAAGTTTCGGCACAATGCACTGATCTGTTCTGTGCTCTGTTAAATGAGAAGAAAGAGACAGGCGCCGATGTTTTAGAACACAAGCTGTACTGCAATTATTTTTAAACTCCTCAAATTTTGCTCTTGTTCCAAACCCCGGGGTCAGAGCATTCCATTGATTTTTGGGGAATATGTACCCTGATAGCATTGGACAGCTTCAATTTATAGCAGATCCAGCAGCAAAAAGAAATGAAATTAAATTTTTAGTCTTCAGATTTTTCAAGTGTAAATTATTTTTAGTCTTCAGATACAAGCTTGTGGGATGCAAAAGATAAGAGGATGCTCAGATATGTAGATTTGTCATTTATTTTGCTTCTTTTGATGCAACACTGTTTTCCATCTCTTATTTTGCAACACTCACTGCATCAAAATAGAAAGAATTAGTAGATAAAGATGTTTACGCATCCAGAATATCTGTTTTATTTGTCATCTGCTACCTATATTGCATTGTGTGTGTTCTTCAAACAATGAGACTTGGAGCTGAGGGTTCAGATCCCAATGTCTTGGGCTGTCAAAAGATGTTTAAATGCTTCCTCTCTAAGAGGACAATTTTGTATCAAGATTTTTTGCTTTCAAAAACAGTGGTTCTTTAGAAGAATGATAATCATGGAAAAAAAACAAACAAACAAAAAACCAACAAACTCAGAAAGAATTAATCTTACAAAGGAAAAATGGAAGAGAAAGATATTTTTATGACACTATGAAATTGTTGTGTAGTTTGCACTTGCATGAATGTAGTGTAGCTTGCACTACCATCACCAGTACCGAGAGCAGGCAATAATATTTAGTGCTTGATTTGGAAATTATTCCACTGTTCTCTTTCTTATACGATGCTTTCCTGAAAGCTAGAATATCACTACCATTACCCAATTCTACCTGAATAGCTGTCAGTATCCGCTTCTTTATACTACATGAAACAATTCTTCTGCGGAGCTTCTGTCTCATAGACACTCTCTAAGACACTGGTCAGTTGCATATGCTGTGCCATATATTATCTGCTACTTAGTGAGTGCAGTCAAAGGAAGACTACAGGAATGCTGCTTTATTTTAAGTAGAAATCTTGTTTCTGTGTTCTTGTTTCAGTGAAGAAATTAATACACGAGTGCATTTCAGAACTGTCTTAATCTGTACTAATTCATTCCACACGCTGGTTCAAGTGGTGCTTTTTGGATCTCCCAATTCACCACTGATTAGCTGTGTAGCCAAGTTCCTCAGCATATCAGGTCATCAAATAAACAAATACAAAAGCTATTCTAAAACTGAACTAAGCTATACACAGCCTTACTGCAAGGTGGAGGCTAAATGAACTAACAATATCAGAATCTCAACCATTCATGTGACAAAACACAAGTGCATTCCTCACACCCATATGATAGAAATAAATGTTAAAATGTCAAATATCTGCCATATAGTCTATATTACCCTGTAGCTTCCCAGCCCCCAGTTCTGAACAATACCACCACTCTAAAGAAAAATTGTTACTGTCCTCACTTATATGTGCAACCAACTCCCACAATCCTCTATAATGACAGCTTGCAGGACTATGAAATTTAGATATGTTTCACATTCACAACGTTTATTAGGACCTGACAAAAAGCAACATAAATTGAAAAGGGTTTGTTGGAATTAGCTGCACACTGATAGAATATAAAAATCACAGTCACTTGGTGCCACTAAAATGAATTAGGGTTTTGGAAATAAATCACAACTTAATTTAGGAAATGTGGGGGGAGGGTGTATTTTAAATCAATTTCTAAATACCTGAACGCCAAAATACTTGAGTTTTGTCATCTTTGTTTCTGGTGTCAGAAAGTTTTGTATTTGTATCAGAATGACTCAGATTGACGTTCTCTACAGCTCAAGGTGCGTGTGGGCAGCCTGATTTACATCAACCTGATGCCTGATCAAGGACACCAGATCAATGATATGACACAGCCTATCAAAAGCGAGTCATAAGCGTCATCATCAGGCACAGTTTACAAGAAGGAGTTAGAAGTGCTCTGTTCCTCCTCAACCACCTTCGCATGTAGGGCAGGCAGACGTTGGAGAACATGCTATGTTTTCCATCCCTTTCAGTTTTGGGGCCACAGCTGCATCTGCCACCAAGAACTACTGGATAAGAAAGCATGTGGAAATAGATGATACTACTCAACAAAAATACTATTTATGCACCTAAGCAACATAATTTTGGTGTCTGATATTGTTCTGTGTAACTGGCCAAGGCACAGGATTACCATAAGGTGCCTCTCAGCCATACTGCTGAGAAGTAGTGATTTTTATAAACGTCAGTATGTTTCTGAATATATAAGCACTTTGTGTTTGCAAGACTGGCATTAGAGAAAAAAAAAAAGCTCCAGTATTGCTTGTAGGCTCTGGACTTTTCCCACAGCTTTGCTGCTCTCTGTCCTTTCCTTTATGGAAGACTTTCAGACTGTGCTGCAGACTGTCTTCCATAAAGGACCTGATTCTCACTCTTTGTGTCCACTGTGGCATTTACCTGTGGGTCAAAGCAAGTATAAAATAAAACTTGATCACAGGGCAGAAGTATTTACATTCATTCCTACACATTGCATGGACCATAGAAGATGCATAAACACATTTTGTCAGTGAAGCCACAAAGTGCACATTAGGTTCTGGACCAACAGCCCAGTGTTCACGAGAAACTTCATAATGGATAAATAAAGAGTAATAAAAGCTATTCTTACTTCCTATTTCCTCCCAAAACTGCCTCACCACCCAGGTAGGATCTCCACCTTTTTTCCACACTGCTCTGGATGCTACTTTTGCCTCCAGTGCCTTTTAGCTGTTGGTGCCCTTAAACCAAGATGCCTCAAGAGGAACCCCAAGTTGACACCGTAACCATGAATTAAGATGGGAATTAACTCTGAGTTTGCTCTGGCAATGCCATTGCAATGGCTAACATGGGCAAATATGACTCTCAGATATATTGGGTAAACTTTGTAAGCATCTTTTATTTCCACAAAGCCAAGACTGTCTGTGCTTAGCAAATGGTAAAAGAATGATTTGTGCCAACATTTATAGTGTGCAGCTCATCAGAATAAGAATATTTAAGTTGGTGAGAAGAAAAGCCCAGATGACTGACTGTGGACAAGGTTGCAACACAGACGGGTGCAGAGAAAAGCTGGAGAGTACAGAGTGGAAGTAACCAACTTTAACCAAAATCCATCACTTGAGCTTATATATGCCACTTTCAGCAATATTTACAGGAGACTGCAAGCAGCTTCAGCTTACCTTTGGCACAGAAGAGTAGACTGATGAGGCTAAAAAATCCAAAGATTTAGACTAAAAGTGCTAGATTTGAATGGCAGAGTTGAGAAAGTCAACTGGCGCTTATGAAGGGTTTATGGAAAAAACAAACGTGTGCATTCTGGAGAGCATGAAGTCAAGCAGCACTGTGCTGTTTTATTGGCCATTTTCACAGACTTTTCCAACAAAGCTGTATAGACCCTTCTCCAGACCTAGCAGTCAGGGGAAGCAGCCTCCTGCCTCATGCTCTCATGGCCTCTCTAAGAAACCTGAAGAATGGTGTGAAAGTATCCTTGAGAGACAGGCGCTTTTTTTTTGTTTTTCTTTTCATCTCTGCATGTTTGTAACTCACAGTTAGGTCCTACATCCTTTTGCAGGGAGAATTCCCTGTGAGTCAGGATTGTTCACAGTAACCTTAGAAGGCAAAGTTCCTGTTCATATAATTGTCAGCTTGACCCAATAGCAGCCAACCGCCACAGTGGTGCTCAGCTGTCAGAGGGAGATGATGCACATCCCATTATCAATAATACTCCTGATAAGAAATATTAGACATTATTCCTTTAAACAGAACAAAAGGATACTCTTACAAAGAAACTCTTAGCGAATTTCTTTGCTCCTCTCAGACAAGCATATCATCATTGGAAGCTGTGCTGTCCCCACCAGGCGTAAACTTCTCCATAAAATTAATTGGTGACAGAGCAGAAGACATTAATCAGCAGTGGTTAAACATTAGCACAACAATTTCATGGCTACCCTGTGACTTTCTACTGAATGATACTGGTTGAGCATAAACGCTGCACAAGGTCAATGAGTGTTACGGTGTCTCTGCTCATTGCTGTTTATTTTACTCTCATTCATACACCTGATGTACTCCATCAGTCAATAGGAGTTTGTTTGAAAAAGTGATGGAAACAAATATTTTGAACAGGCTTAGAAAACTCTCCAGCCTAAGGAAGACTCATTGTGAAGGTTAAAACCATGCTTGCTCTTTGATGAGTTTTCAGAATCCTGTACCCTTGAGCAGGACACTGACTACATCTACAGGGAGATCACCAATCCTTTGAATTCCTTATCCAAAGAGGAAACACGCTCAGAAAACATCCTGCAGAAACAGATTTGCCTTGTACCCTCCAAAACCCAACAGCTAACAGCTCAGCTCTGCCTGAGGTATGTACTTCCAGGAAGACTGAATGCACCAGTCAGCAGAAGAAATACCATTACTTGGGATTCTGAGAAATGAACAACTGGCCAGAGACACCTTTACAGCTCTCACTCTGTGAAGAATGAAAGCTTTTGGAGATGTCTATCACTTTTCCTTTGTGTCAGAAGATGCTTCTCTCCAGAACAAAGGCAGCCCTAACAGCTGTTGGTTTTTTGTGGGTCCATCAATTTCTAGACTGCTCTTTCATCCTAAGATGGGGAAGTACTTTGTAACCAAGTAGTGAAAGGCTAAAAGGTGGCAAACTTTAACTGCCTTAAAGACTTTAAAGACTGAAAAAAAGTTGTCTTCTGTTACACACCAATACAGTATGTGCACTCCTCTAAATTGTTTATTGAGGCTGAAAAACATCATCAAAGTTTTATTGAAAACTGCCTTATGATATTTTCACCACAGGTACCTGGGCAAAATGACACCCAGCTTTGGGCAAGAGAAGCCAAAAAGAAACAAGCAGCCTCAGTCACCCCTTATCTTCTGGTCCTTCTCCTTTTTTTCCCCAACTTCAAGGCTTAGAACAGGAGTGCCTGACTGACACTGCTGAAATTTCAGGGATCTGTTTTGCATGTCTCTGGCATGTCTTTTAATTAAAATATTTAAAATATTGCTAAAGATGTTTTTTTATTTAAAGTGCCCATTCAGATCCTTGGTAGCCATATGCCAAGCAGAGGTAGAGTTCTGTTTTAAGGAGGGAGAAGCAACCCCTCTGTGCTGCGTTTTGAAAAGTTGCCCCACCAGACCAGACAACAGCGGAGGTGTTAAAGATAAACTTCTGTCTTTGAGTCAGAATTTCCAATTTCAGGGACGTTTACATTAGCAAAGTCAACCTGTTACAGTAATGCAAGTAGGTGTCACCAACCTTACTTAAAAGGCTCAAGTACAGTAAGAAGAGGGGTTGATGACCTAATAACTCCTTCCTGACAGCACAGGCCAAGGCCTGAAGTAAGGCTGAACAAATGGATGTGTAAAACCGCTAAGAGACAACCTACCTGACGTGGGGCCTGAGCTATTAATATGAATCGCCTGGTGGCAAACCTTCCCTCTCAGCTGCCACACGGAGAGAGATGCCCATCCTTTTCCATAGATACAGAGGAAGATCCTCTGGTGGCTTAAGAACTGGACTGATGCTCTAGTTATAAACCAAGTCATGCAGCACAGATCTGCGCCTGAGAGCCTGCATCGACCATGTCCCGAGGACCAGCAGTTCCCAAGTTTCCACTAAGTTCATAGATGCTGTGCTCAGCATCTCTAAAATTAGACACCTGACTCAAGGCACACCAACATCAAAGGCAAAACAGAAAACATTTCTAGCATGGAAGATTAAATCCTGACCGTATTAACTGTAAAGATAAGAGCATGAGGCAAACTGAGAGGAATCCTTATAGCCCAGGCCACAAAAAAAGAGGCAATATTAAAGGTAATATTAAAGCACACAATGCAAATTTTCTCAAATCCCGATTTTGTGAAAATACTGTCATTTTCTCCTTCCCTGTGTTCTTGTCCTGATGTCGCCAATCTTAATGCAGAAGGCTCAAGTATTTTTCTACCATGTCTGTAATATATTCTTATATTCCTCCAGCAGTACCTTATGTATCTATTTTCCTACCTTTCTCCCCCAATCCAAAATTATTAGTCACAAACCAGAGAAACAGGTAAAAACATTCACGCTGTGGTTATTTCCAAATTTCCCTGAAGAATCTTGCTTCAACATCCCACTTCTTGTCAAAATTCTGGATCATGACTTTGTCTTTTCTCTAAGAGGTGCAAGAAATAACTGTTTTGCTTGAGCCCAGCAGCAAACAGCACAGACAACCACCCCACCCTTCCCTCCCCACAAAACTTCAAAAAGCCTAAATCTTTTCCCATACACCGCACTGGTATAAAACTCACCCACTGGCTCTATGTTTCCAGTATCCATTATTTGATTACCGATGCTGGGGCAGCTGGTATTTATCAAGTGTGGACAGGCTGGTGCAGCCCCCATCACCTACCTTAGCCTAATTAAGCAGCAACCCCCAACCCAAGCTTAACCCACGCCGCCGCAGGACTCACCACAGAGAGCATTCTGTGCAGGGAGCCGTACGCTGCCGCTGCCTGCTGCTGGGTTTTGCGAGCCAACGCTAGACTCCTAGCTCTGGCTTTACTCCTCCGGAAGGCAGGCATTGTGGCTTGTGAACACAAACTTTGCCAATGGGGGAAAAAATAAAAACCCACAGGGCCCCTTGGAAGGAAGCCCCGGGTGCTGCGCTCCCCCACGAGCAAATCTGCCCTCTGAGCTCAGCCGCCCAAGTTCCTCCTTTGTGCTGATTAACGAAAATCGGAGACGCTGTCAACGTCCCCGTGTAAAGGGGCTAAGCAGCGTATGAGAGCACAAACGGACCTGCCATGCCTCCCTTTAATACTACAAACGTGGGAAAACGTGCCAGATGAGAAGTTGGTTTCGTTGTTGGTTGGTTTTTTTTTTCATAAATAGCTTGATGTGGCGAATGCAGGACAAAGTGCAGTTATGGCAAGGGAAGATGGGTTTTATCTCCCCAGAAATGTACCTGCCTCTGTGCCTGTAAAATTTACTGCATAAACGTCAGGTGCTTTGAGAAAATTAGCCAAACACCTAAAAATATCTAGAGGGTGCTGACTGCCCTGAAGGTCAGCATGAATTATCAATGGTACTGATGCTCTGTCAAGGGTATATGCCGCTAAATGGTGTGGCATACAAATACTCTTACAATGATAAAATGAAAAACAAATAGGCTGCTCTCTGGAAGGTTTCCTCACATAATTGTGCTTGTCCTTTGTTTGATTTTTTTAGCTGTAATTACATCAATAAAAAGAAATTTAAACTGTGCTCAGTAATCAATTCAGGCTTGAAAGCAAAAGTCCTCATGTTGATATATTTACACAAAACCAATCAGTTCTACAGCTAGATTATTCTAAAACCAATGGAACTTTAAATAAAACATTATAGGACATGACACCACCGAGCTGAAGAATTACAAGACTGACAAACAATTCATTAATAAAACAAGAACTGTACCAGTGGCGTAGTAAACCATTAGTAACTCCCAGGTTCCCTCTGCCACAGCACTGTGACGAGTGTAGTGAGGCTGAGCTACAAGGTTTCACTCAGCAGTGCCATTGCCACCCACTATTGCTCTCTCAGCAAACCCTTTTCTTGAACCCAAATGATTCACCAAGCCTGGGCATCTATATCCTTGGCTATGAGTGTGCCACTTCAGAGGTGTCAAGGATATTCACCTTCATACAAGCAAGGGATTAAGACAGCCCTCTCCTTTAATTACTGCAATTAAACTCCCATCCACCTCTTTCCAAATCACTAGAGCAACTTGATGGCTCAGCATCTGCCAAACCGTGATGCTCAGCCGCTGAGCGGCCGCCTATCGGAGGAACAATGACGTTGGAGCCCTGAAACAACACCCTGCTGATAAGGCTGACAGAACTCATCACAGGAGTGGGAACCCCTCGGTAGCTGATAGACTACTCCCTTTCTTTTGGAGACAGAGATCGGATTCACTGAGTGTGAAGACTATATAACAGAAAACTGAGGGAACTGTCTCCAAGGAGCAAGAGAGGCTTTGCTTGCTCCCTAACGTTTCATTTTTCAATGGATGCACAGCCTGGTTTAAAAATCCAATTATACAGAATACCGTGTAGCATGGACAAAGCTGCTTTTCTTACCCCCCATTAGTGGTTGCCTCTGCAGTAGTCCACAGACCCTAGGGATCCACAGACAAAGTCTGAAGTGAAAAAAAACACCCTATAATCACTACTCTGTGGAAACTGAATGCTTCCAGTGCTGTGTATGGCACTGAAAAACTAGCACAGGTCAGGTCACCAGATGCACATTTATTAAGAGTGCAACTATACTTTCTGGGAAGGTGCTGTTTCTCCATTTTCTACCAGCATGAGTCATGGCAATTTCAAACTCTCTTTTTGTAATAGATATGTGTTAAAATGCAGCCTATCCACTGGGACCAGGAAAAAAAAAAAGAGAGGTTGCTAAATTTTAGGTCCAAGCAAGATCGTCAGTCTCAGATGAAAAACAATGACAAGCCTTTTTAATTCCATATTAGGAAGTAATTCTTTCCCAGATTTGCTAATTAAGTCTGAGTTATTAGCTAGCCATATGCCAGCTAAAAGATGTTACCAATTAAAAGATTGTTTTTAATGTGTATTCATTAGAAAAAACCCCGATGTTTTTGTAATACTTCCCATTCCTATTGAGGGACTTGGATAAATCAAAAGAGTGAAAAACAAACTAAAGTAAACCAAATGAATGAAAGCATTTTATTTAGTCTTTCTTCTTCTTCAGAAAAAAGCAACAAAAGATCAAGCCCTCTTCAAGAACATGCCTCATACGTAAAATTCAGATGCAAAATAATCAATCACCTTGAAATACTTTTAAGATGACTGGGAAAATGACATGGCTTTGTTTGTTCCTGTGTGCTCTGAGTAACACACGTTCCCTTTACGGACATCTGGTTTTTATCTTTCCATTTTAGTGGCACCAGGCTTGATAGCTACCGTAACAGTAACATCCTTCAGAATACAGCTTCCCCCTATTGTCCCGACACATCTAGGTGAGCTTATCTGCATCAAGTTCATTTCCCATCCTGCTTTTGCCCTTAATGCACTAAGGTAAAGGCTAATTTTCCTCTGTCTGTATATGGTTTGAATGAAAGGAAACAGCAGCTACCTCCGGCAGAGTTCTGAGCGCTTGTGGGCTGCTTTATAACATCAATCTGGACCACCAGTGAAGCAGAAGCATAATTTGTATACATAGCATGTATTTTTTAAATATACATGTTTGTGTATATGTACACACACACATATATAAAAATAGACAATATAGCATCATAGAATCATTTTGGTTGGAAAAGACCCTTGGGATCATTGAGNTCACCTTGAGATCATACATAGATGTACATACACACCCTGGGGTAAACAGGTGATGTTAATGGTCTGCAAGCATTATAAGCTCAGACTTAATTCAGCTGGTCTTCAGATCTCTGCAGTGATCTAGACGGACTCTGTTTTTCACTTTTTATAAATATGAGTGGATGGTTTTTCTGATTGTTTTTCTAGCACGCTTATTATACCAGTAATGTGTTCTTTAAGTGTCTTCAAAATGTATTTTCAAAGCATAACTGACTGCAATGAAGACATCTGCTTTAATTTCAGTGCTAAAAAAATCTGTTAAAATTCCAAATGATTATATCGTATTAGTATTTAATTTTTATTTTCAAGCATCTTAAATACTGTTTGCAACATTCTCAACCAAAGTGTTTTGTGGCAAATGCAAAAACTTTTGAGTGCTGAATTAGAAACTATGGCAACCACTGAGGCATTATCTTTGCCCTTCTGTTCATCTTTCATAATAAATTTTTGCACTGTGCCTTCTTTAGAGACAGAGGGGGTGACCCTTATGCCTCCTTGTTAGTTGCAGGTCTATCACGTTATAATGTTAAAAGATGCAATAATCTCCCTGTAAAGACAAATGCAGACCCCCTGAAATCTACATCAGCCTCTCCCCTCATTTCGGGGGGCTTGTTTAGGCCCTACAGAGGAATTCCCCTGTCTCAGAAGGAAATAGTCACCATGTATGTGAGTGAAGGGCTGCCACAGTGTGTTAACAAGTAAAGGGGGAAGGATCAGAGTGCTGTGGACAACAGGTAACCATGAAAACCTGCTGGGACTTCCCCGTGCATCTGAATCAACTGATCCCTTACTTTTTCAAATTCTTCCTGCCTTTCAGGTACCTTTTTGTTATCTTTGAATTTTTTGCAGAAATCTGCCGCAGGTAGCAGATTTTTTCAATTTGGGCATTTCAGCCTTATCTTTGGCCTTATATGTTCCTGACAGCACAAAACAGGAATCAAAGTCTTACTGAAGTATATGATGATACATAGGATGCAGTTTTTGTCTGGTATCCTGTATTGTAACTTTGTAGGACTTTAAAGTGACTTTTTGTGCCCTATGGCTAACTGCTGGGCACATCGCCTACCTCAGCAAGTGCTAAAATTGTGCTTCAATGCTTCGGCATCGCAAGGAAAACAAGAAAAACTGTAACTGAACAGTATCTCAGTCTTAAAAAACAAAAAGGCAAATAGTCTACAGCTGGTAGAGAGGCTACCCAGTTCCCTGCATCTGTCAGAAACATGATTAGATATCTCTCTGCCTTTGATTTCCAAGTGAAATGCTGCCGTCATATCCTGCACTCACTGCAGGTGACTGGGGTTGCCTTTGGAGGCCCAGGGTGGTGGACTCCAGCGCAACTTCCTGCCCTTCACCGGTGAAGTCACAAGCGTGCCCCAGAGGCCCTGCTAACCATATCCTGCCGCAGTGAACAAGGACTGTTGACATACACATCCCTTTTCACCTGCAGGCAACCCTTCTGGATTTTTCTCAGGAGATTACAAAGAAAAGCTGTATCCTAAGTCCTTTTCCACAGGCTTCTCTCAATTGCAACAATCAGCACAACACCGTTTCTTCTCCCCATCAAAACTATCCACGCTTTTTACAATGACAACTCTCGCAGGACTTTGGAGAAGATGTTTCCTTCAGTCAGAAAAAAGACATCAAAAACAATCTCCCCACCCCAAACCCCAGCCACTCAGTGTAACAGCATAGAACGGCTACACAAGTTCACACCTCTGCTTGCAAGAACAGCACAGTCTCCCTTTGCTCTTCTCTCTTGCCCCTCTCGTGCCTCCCCAGCAGTAACTACGCACGCAGGTCTCCATCTACGGCTTGACCTAACATCTGTTTACAGGTTCACTCTAGACATAACACCTCTCGTGCTCTGAGCTTTATGGTTTCGAGACTGCTCAACTGTGTCAGGCCAAGACAGACAACTGTTATATTTGAATTCTGGGCCATTAGAAGGGCGGCTCTGCTACGTTTAAAGAACTGCAGGATCAATGCAACAAAGTGAAATCCGGGACCAGAGCCAGCAGCTGACACATACTGGTAGGTTTACAGCCAGCCATTCTGTAACCTACAGACCATTGGTTTTGGTACCTTTTCTAAGGGATGGAATAAAATACTGAGACCTAAATTAATTCACAAAACTCTCACAGACTACAGGCTACAGTTTTACTCGTATCACTGATACCCTTCTCAAAAGGTGCACAATGACAGCAGGGGTCTGGCTGTTGCTCCACACTGCTGGAGCCAGCAGCTCTGGTTGGCCTCACCCCGGGCTGGGCTGTCTGTAGGGGAAGCACAATAATTAGCAGAGCTCCCCATAGGCTTCTGTCACGCTTTTGATGCAAAACTATCCCCTCCAGGCACAACTGAATCAAGGAAAACCATTGCTGAGAAACATACTGTTTTCCCATGTTAGCTTTTGGATTCCCTAAACGCATCTCACATCTGGAAGGAAATGACACTTGGGTTGCAGAGGACTTTCCATGATTTTGAGAGCACTACGTTGTTAATCCCTTTCCTACAAAGAAAAAAGGGATGTTAATTGCGAACTCCCCAAGCTTTTGGATCTCATCAACTGCTAAAGAGAAGTTCTCACAATTAAAAAAAGGAAAGATCCTTAATGTTCTATGGATGCTGAGTAAACCTTCAGGCAGGCAGCTCTCCTGCAATTAATGACATGCTGTGCAAGTGGGAAGTGCCTGGGCAATGGAAAATAGAGCTAATGAGAAGATATCACCACGAACGTTGTTTAACTGGAATTACCTCCATGCAAGAAATAGGTTTGGAGCCATAGGGGCATACCAGCAGTTTTTTATTCCTCTTACTTTACTTTTCCCAGATGAACTTCTATTGAGCTTCAGGTCGTTTCTGCTTTCTTAAGGCTTTCTCAAAATGAACATGGTTGTTGAGCAGGAGAGGAGGAGTGAGTTGAGCTGATCTAAACCAGCCCATGCCAAGGGAAAGGTGTTTGGGATTTTTAACCATAATTTCTGTTCATTGCATTAAGAATGGCTAGTTTACTCCCCTTGCAGTGTGTCGTATTTTTTATTTAATTTATATTTATTTTTTATTAAGAGGCAATGGGGATAGGCTTGTCCTCATAAACACAGACTGATGTATGATCAGTAACCTGTTCTGACAGCAGATTGACTATTTTAAGACTCAACAGCAAAGCAAAGACAATTTCTGAAAGTTTCCATGCTCAACTTATTCAATTCTACATCACAATTTGAAAGAAATATACACCACTTCAAATCATTACAAAATCAAACCAGTTGGCCATTCTTTAGAAAGCAAATTCTTGTTAACATTCAAAGTTTCTCATCACACTGGCTTCCGTTTCTGCATCTGCAATGTTAATTTTTGAAGATGCCAGCATAAAACCATTCTGCATTCACTGACTATTTTTACCATGATTACAAAGTGTCATACTAGCTATTTTTACTGTTTCTTAAATTTCTTAAAGAACTCTAAGATACAGCTAAGAATATAATGAAGTGATGTGAAATATTTGCACAGTTTACTCTTAAGTTTTTTTCTTATGATCTGTAAAATATATAAAGTGGGAATACATTTTTCCCCTCTCACACATGCATTTACATCAAGTTCCTTCTTTCCTTCTGTTAAAAAGTAGTATGATTTTGTAATTACTTATCTCTGATAATATTGAAAAGATTCAGAGCAACCAAAAGTCAGATGATAGGAGCCTTACAAGAGATGTTAGAATAGTAGTTACTTATATGGGAATATTTCACCTTTTAATTATGTTTGTCTTCCATAAAAGGCTATGTTTAATACATTAGAAATACAAGGTAAAGATAAAAATATTAGTTAGAGACTACTAAACTTAATCTTAAAAGAAACCATGGGCTAGAGAAAACATTTCCTACCAATACAGTTTGCAATTAGAAATCACAAGTAGCTAAAGGAAAAGTTGTATTTTTTTATTTATTCAGCTTTGTGCTATTTTGATGTACAGAGAGCTTGAATCTTGGCAACTGTCAACATACCAGGATTTAACTGAGCACAGACAATTAGTTCACAAAATGATTAAACACAACTAAACCTAATTGCACTGACAGGCATTCTCAATCCTCAGATTTCTGAGGTCCTCTATTCTCTGTCAACAGTACGCCTACATACTCCAGAACCAACAATTGCAAGGACAACACGCCACTGCCTCATAAACAGTATTTTAACACAGTTTGAAAATGTACTGCAGTACAATGTGTTAGACACGTAACATCTTGTTAAATAAAACAAAAAATAAAGTTAAAGGTATAAATGGGGCATCCCAGAGAATACAGAGCTGACAAAATGAACCAGTATCCAGAATGGATGGTTCCTGATGTCCATGTGCTCTTAATAATAGTTTATAACCTAAGGAACAGCTTCCATTTCTGGAATGAAACAATCCTCTATGACTATTCTAGTTCACCTGTGAGCTCTCAGGTGAAATACAAACATACAACTGTTCTAAATTAATTCATTTCTTGGGCTACATAAAATGAATGAACGAACCTGTGAGTGAACTGCTTGGATGCAGTACACATGCAACAAAAGACTTATTCCTTTGAGATTACAAGGCATTCCTCAAACACCTAACCCTATATTCAGTTAAGATGATGCTTAACCTTAGCTTGGTGCGAGAATAAGGAAAAAAACCAAAGAAACAAAAATGCTCCAAATGAGAAACACAAAATCTAGAAATCAGACATGCAACCATTAAATCCAAAGCTTTAAGGCTGTTTTTTTTAATTACTTACATGTTACGAGACAAAACCAACCAAACTTCAAAGGAGTCTGCTCCCTCAGAGCCACGTAATTGCATCTACAGTTGCTGTCAACTGGGAAGTGAGCATCTCTAGCTGTCTCTCCCCTGAAATACTCCCAAACTGCTTGTTGTTCCAGGCTGTGCTCAGAACCTCTTAGCGCCACCAACGTCTTCTCCACAGAGCTGTGCTTACAGATCTCCTCTCCCCCATAGTTCTGCAACATCGCCTAACACTGAGGTGTTTGCACTACTGCTCTCCAGCAGGCATGGGTCAGGTTAGCCCATGCAGGAAACAGAAGGCAAAGGGGGGGGCGGGGGGGGGGGAACCAAACCCAAATCCAGATGCTATGCTTTTTGAGGCTGCACAATTTCCTCAAAGTAGCTTTTATTAGTAATAGCTATTGTTTATCTGTTGTGGAGAACCAGATAGCCAAATCACAGCTATAAAAACAAAAATCAGTTTAATTCCTTTTATCCCCAGTCACAAAAGCACATACAACATACACTACCTAAATTCACTGCAAGGTTTGATTTTTACTTTCTTCTTTTTTTAATTCTACATCTGTTGGAGAAATCAAAAGGGTCAGACAAAAAGCTCTGACAGTAATAGGCACCCTCCAACAGAAAGACAGCAATCAATTACAAACCATTTGCAGAAATTGCAGAGCTGTCACAGACTCGTTTGCAGCTGCAGTTCGAGTCAGACTGCCTCCGATTGCCAAACCATTTGCCCTCCTTGTACCTTCAACCCTAGGACAGCTTCAGACATTTTTTCATGTCACTAGCAGACCTGCATGCCAACCCAAGAGGTGACCTGTGATACGGAAGGGGCAGTTACTTCAGCAAATGGTGCATAAGCCATTAGTACTGCTAGATGTGCCAGCTTCAAGGCTGGAGAGAGGGCAGGGAGCAGACCTATCTGGTTGCCCTCTTTTTTTTTTTGACTTGTGGCTTCAATTGCAGCACGTAATTTAGAGCACCGAAGCAAATTTAGTGATTTCAGAGCAATAACTAATATACACGAATTGCTCTCTACATATTTAAATCCTGCTGAGCTCTCCCTAATTTTATCTCATTCAATGTATATGACACAGGTGAGCAGGAGAGCTTTTGTTTTTCTGGTAAAGCCCCAGAATTTCCTCCCCTTCAGCAGGATGGGAACTCAGTTGTGTATGACCACACAGTGCATGGGGGTCAGCTCGTACCCCAGGAGAGCAGGACATCCCAAGGTGCATGTCCTAGGTGAGCAGAGCGCCCAACAGGGCACCCAGGGAAAGCTGGCCAAGCACCAGCCTGCTTGTGCAGCAGGACATCCAAAGCGTTGGGGCCACCTCCACTGTGCTCCTGCAAAAATCCCTGCCCCTAAAACACCACAGAAGCCTTAAAGCAGGACAGAAGAGAAACCTGCACAACCCCTTCAAAACGGACAATATGTCCTAGGGAGCGAAAAAATGCAGTTTACTCTTGTCTAGTTGCAAAGACTTTTTGGGAGCGTAAGCAATGTGTTGCAGAGGATATAGATTATCTCTGTGGGAATCCCCTGTGCAGGAAGAGATGGGTTAAAGAGCCACAAGCACTGGGCTTCTCCTTACTGCCAAGGAAAACTGCATAAGGGTACCTATAACAGACTGAAGCAGACTACAAAGTCATACAAAAAGAGAGGTTTGGCTCCTCTGGGTACATATGTATAGAGGCACAATACATCTTCTCTCCTCTGGTCTTCCATGTCTTTATGTTCTGCCATATCTCTACCATTTTTCCATACAACCTGGTACAAACACTAATATATTCCAGATCCATAAAAATTCGAATTTAATTTCTATTATGCAGAAGTGCAAAGCAAGTGTTATCACAAGCTTGCTTGGAGATACAACCAACTCATCAACAGAAATAACAACAGCATGTCTGTGGCCAGAGTAGCAATGCCCAATAAAACCACGGCCACCAACATGAAAACACTACCTATGCTACCAGTTGGGGTGTTCCAAATAATATGCACTGGAGTTTGACACAGATTGCAATTTGACTGAATCAGAGCAAAGTGGATGAAAAATTGCTCTTCAAAGACCAATGCATTTGAAGGTGGATAGCAATTCTAAGAGTCCCTGCCTCAGCCTCCAAGGTCCTGACTGAGAGAAGGTCTGAGCATCCATTACTCCTGCTGTGGTCAAACAGTAACTGCAGATGCATAAATGTTCTCCACATTAGAGAGTTGGAATCACTGGCTCTCAAACACTGCACCTCTCCAAGTCTGCAGTCCAGTCTAAAACTAGCGACGTTAAGCAAGTGTTGCTATGGTCACTGCAATCTTAACAACAAGCCCTAGAAGTATCAGCAAAAAGAAAACATGAACCAAACCAAATCAGTCAGAAAGCTGTAGCAGCTTTACTGTTCTATGAAGAATTGGGTTCAAGCAACACAGAAAGATGAATTTGACCCTGTCACACTGCTCAAGGAGATGCAGCAGCTGTGCCATCAATGCTGACGCAGGGCGACCTCAAGATAATAAAACACTAAGCACAGCTAATAAGCATTAAAAAGTTTCCAAATTTGTCATACCTTAAATTCTTTCCCACAAAATGCAGAGCATTAACACTGCAACACTGCCTTTTTGTTTGTAAGGATTGTTATGTCAAGCATCTTCTTACCCTGAAAGGTGGATCGGTCTTCTCCCTGTGTGGCACTTGGTCCAGCGTGCCATCAGTACTGCTCCTTTTCAAGCTGGATGTGACATCAGGCACATTACTAAAATCTGCATTCAAAAGAAAAAATAAACAAATAAATCACAGGGCTATAGGACAGGAACAGGAAAAGTCTTTTATCTACGAATGCTTTCAGTGTCTAGTAGAATTACTATGGGGGGAGAAAAGGAATACAAAATTTTTAATCTACCCAGCCCTCCAGAAAATAACTTAAGAGGTCAAAGCAAGGAGCAACTATGCCTGGAAACTCTGCTCTCAAAACAGCAGTTGGACATCTAAGACTGTCTGAAACAACGTGCATATTTGATCTACCAAAATAAACCTAATGCTCTTGCTAAGAGCGTGCTTCGGAAGGTAGTATTATCTATAATCAGCACACGCTGTGCTCAGACAACCAGTGAGGATAATTAAATGCATTCAGTAGTTCTCCTTGGATGAGCACACTATTGTTCGGCACGACTTAGTTCTGAGTCCCTTAAAGATTTAAGAAGGAAAGAGAATTTTTGCCTTGGAGCAAATACCACTTTTTGTAATGCAGACAAAATGCCTTCTTGTAACTAATTGTTTACCAATTTTACTAAGTTTGGAGTCCACGTACATAGTAGCTGGCACAATGCAAAAACCAAAGGAGGCACTGCCCTGCTCTACTTGTTGACAGACTGGAGATGTCAATAATTTTCATGTGTAAACTCAAGATCTACCCAACAAGGCTGAACATTCATATAAAAATTATGGTGTTTTTTCTCTTTACAATTTCTCAGTTGGCTGCTTAAAATCTGCAGAGATGTTTATGTGGAAATTCTAATTAAAACTCTTAGAAGTGAAGACGTGTTTTTTGACCTGCTGTATTATCAATCTAAGTAGCTGAAAATCATAAAGCAGCCACCAAAAAAATAATGAAGATTTATAGCAAACTCCGGTGATAAAATTGCAGTAAGATGAAGGATATTTTTCATTTGCTGCTTTGTTTCTTAGCCATTAAGCCTCTAGGGTACAATTCACACCACATTACCACATTTTCAAACTCATTCTCAACACCTACCAACGTTGGAGATTTATTTTTAAGTGAAAGCTGAGATTCTCATTTAATCACTGACTCCAGCAACCAAGGTGGTAATTAAAACAAGCCTCACTCATCTTGCAGTAAAATCAAGAGAGTTATCAATGACATTGTGAAGGACAACAATATCTCTCCACTTGGGTGTTGCTGTTGCTCTGCAGAATAGAACCAGCTCCTCTCAGCAAGAGTTGAGAAACATGGACTAAAGCAGGGAGGAAAATCAGACTTTTATAGCCCCTGAGGAGCCTTCCTTGGAAAATAAAACATGGCAGAAAGACATGACAGGAAAGCCAGAGAGAAACATGCAAATAACTCAGCATGATGATAAAGGTGCCTATTCCAGGTTTAGCACTGAGGCTGACACTTCCTACCTAAATGCCAAAGATTTGACTACTCTTGACTCTACAGGCCATCTCCCTGTCATTGCAGAACCAATGTCTCATTGTTTTTCTCCCCTCAAGTTTTCTTTGCCTTTTCTCCTGGAGTCTGTTGTGTGTCCTGTTAGCTCAGAGCCTACATTACATGCAATTCCTCAAGAGTTACCACCTTTGAAGAAAAAACAGTTTACACAACTCCACCAAACGGCCACCCATCTTCTTCAGGAACTTAACAAGGAGTCTGCCTTGTCTATTTATCTTATTATGCTTTTACCCCTCTTCCCCCACCGAGCCACTGAATAATTTTTTCCTTCCCACTGGACTTTTAAAGGAATTTTGGGTCTCTCTCTTGTATATGGGTACATATGAACACCTGTTGACTTCCACCACTGTCAACTCTTGGGTATATGAAAGTTAAGCCAACCCCTAAAGCTCGAACTGACTTAAATAACATTGTCTTGGGGGTAGGGCGATGCCAAGGATATTATTTTCCAATGTCTCCCAGTTATGTTCTTTTTACTTGCTTTCTGCATTTTAATGCACTTTGCCCCAAAAAATCCAAACAACATGCATCTGAGAGAGATGCTGCAGTGGCATAAAGGATCTAGTGATCTCAGGTAGCTGTCTAATGAGAAAAAATATGGAAAACATATTTTTTCTTTACAAAACGGGAAGGAAAACTAACCTAAGCAAAGAATGAAGAGAAAGCATAAATGTAGGAAGAGAAAAATAAGGTAAAAGAATCAGTAGACAACATGAACAGAAGGCATCATGTTAACAACACCCAAAGTAGATGAAGAGGTGTATCACTTGTCCAGATGATCTATCTTTTCCTCCCTTCACCCTCATCTCTATTTTTCCTTCGTAGTCTACAGGACTGTCAGAGGTAGATCTATATACTCTTGACCATTTTTCTAGTATTTTCTATTGGCAGAATGTGTTAGGGGAAGCAACCATAAATGTTATTTTATATAGTAAAAACTAAAAAAAAGTTGCACGGAAAGGATCCAAGGTGAAAAAGGACATCCTACTGCACGTTGCATGCCAAACTAACAGGGGGAGGGAAGGAAGGAAGGAAGGACGGACGGACGTATGGCTTGTTGATCAGTTTATCATCCATATCCTGTCTCCCTTTCCTTCTTTTACTGTGGAAGCAGACTTCCTTTGGATCTGCTCGTACAAACCATCAAGCTATTCCCAAAGAGCACAGAAGCATCAACATCAGCTGCACAGCTTAAAAATAAATAAATAAATAAAAATCAAGGGACAAAGAAAATCAGTACTACTTTAGAGAACAGACAATTTCAAATGTAAAGCATAAGGACGTAAACACAGCAGTTTAATAGTGACATTCTCTCTACTCTAGCGCTAAATGGGAGTAACAAGCCAAACCATACAAACTGTATTTTCTTTACACATTCAAATTTTAATTTAGATCAACAATGTGATTCAAAAGTACTATTATAAAACTGATCTTACAGGCTGGGTAACCACTGTTCTTTCAGGCAAAACTAGCCACAGAATTGTAAAGTATGCACAGAATGAAGATAAATGCTACAGCTATGCGAACATGAAACCATTCCAGTACATAACATTCTGGATCTTTGCTGGGAATGAGCACAGGAAAGTATGCAAGGAGGTATACATGCCTAAAAGTCATCCAAATGCAAGCACTTTCTGGAAAAATATCTTTTTTATTAATATTTTTTTTTAAACTGCCTCTAATGTTACTTACCCCAGTACATTACATTACTGACTAGTTAAAGAAAACATAGACTACTTTGCTGGAACTGCTGGTCAAGAGGCTTTCCAGCATAGCAATGGTGAGTATAACATGACTAATTCTGCCTATACTACTCCTTTACAGTAGTACATTTGATTTATTGTATATGACATACTTGTGATAAACCTCTCTGGAAGGAAAAAAAGAACTGATAACATTGGGTTAAACAAAACTTAATTTAAATCTTTTAACATATTTTTTACGAACACACACACACACCCATTCCCAGTGAGTTGAAAGGTGTATCACTTCTATCTGGGAACCTCTTAAGCAGAGAGTTGTTTCTGATCAAGCAAACAGGAGTGTTTCCAGACACTAAAACACAAAGTCAGTGTGGTGGGTTGACCCTGGGCTGGATGCCAGGTGCCCACCAAAGCCTCTCTATCACACCCTCTCCTTCAGCTGGATGGCAGAGAGAAATTATAACAGAAGGCTCACGGGTCGAAATAAGGAGAAGGAGAGATCACTCACCGATTACTGCTGTGGGTGAAACAGACTCAACTCAGGGAAATTAGTTTAATTGATTACCAAGCAAAATCAGAATAGGATAATGAGAAATAAATCCAAATCTTAAAAATCACTTTTCCCCTAACTCTCCCTTCTTCCCAGGCTCAACTTCACTCCTGATTTTCTCTACTTTCTTCCCCAGAGCAACAGAGGGGGATGAGGAATGGGGGCTGCAGTCAGTTCCATCACACATTGTCTCTGCATCTTCTTCCTCCTTACGGGGAAGACTCTTCACACTCTGCTCCACCATGTGATCCCTCCCACAGTAGACAGTTCTCCATTAAATTCTTCAATGTGAGTCCTTCCCACGGGCTGCATTTCTTCACAAATTGCTCCAGTGTGGGTCTTTTTCCTGGGGTTCAGTCCTTCAGGAACAGACTGCTCCAGCATGAGTCTCCCATGGGGGCACAAGTCCTGCCAGCAAATCTGCTCCAGTGTGGGCTCCTCTCCACTGGGCCACAGGTCCTGTACTAGGAGCCTCCTCCAACACAGGCTTTCCACAGCGTCACAGTTTCTTTCAGGCACATCCATCTGCTCCCGTGTGAGGTCCTCCACAGGCTGCAGATGGATACCTGCTCCACCATTGACTTACACAGGCTGCAGGAATACAGCTTGCCTCACTCACCATGGTTTTCACCATGGGCTGCAGGGGAATCTCTGCTCTGGCGCCTGGTGCACCTCCTCTCCCTCCTTTCTCACTGACCCTGGTCTTTGCAGTGGTTTCCCTCTCACTCCTCTCTCCATCTGCAATCACACAGTTTTTTTTCCACCCTTCTTATTTATGTTATCCCAGAGGTACTAACACTGTTGCTTTCTGGGGCTGGTGTTTGCCAACATTGGTTTCGTCTTGAAGCTGGTTGGCATTGGCTCTACTGGACATAGGGCTATCTTCTAGCAGTTTCTCACAGAAACCACCCATGTATCCCTCCTGCTACCAAAACCTTGCCACACAAACCAAATACAGTCAGCTCGTTGCAAACAAAAAGAGTAGCAACCTCAGATAAACCCTAAAATTCTCAGAAAAGCTCAGGGGAAAGATACCATTCTGTGAAAAGCTTAACTACGTTATATGGAATGCCTACCAAGCTTTTTGCTTGGTTTCTAACCAGGAAAAACCATGTACTAAGAACCTGCTTAGCACCTTCTGCTACCAACAGCATCACCAAAGAAGAACGCAATGTTGTGTCTTGCTGGCAGGCAGATACGTGACTCACAATCATTCAAGAGAAATTGTAACATAACCACTAAAAACTGAAAGGAAGCATACTTCCTAAGTCATGCTCCTCACCATTCAACTCAGAGTAGGCACAGAGCACACAGATGGGACAGTTGGTGAGAGAAACAAACACATACAGCCTATCCAAAAAGCTCTCTACGCCTACAGGAATGTCTTCTCTTCCCACGTCGCTGTGGTGATACACATACAAGTGGTCAATATGGAAGTTATTCACATGTTTGTGAGCAGGGAGGTACAATGGAAACACATCCTCTAGCAGATGTGTGAGACAATAATAATCTGTGCTACGATCCCAGCCAAGAAACCAAAGGAAATCAACTGGAAAACATCAACATCAACTATCCGGCTATTCATTTACCATAAAGAAGCCATCAACAAACTCAAATGTCACTTATCTCTTTTTTTTTTTTCCTGTTTAATTGACGAAGAAGCCTTAATTACTTTCTAGTCAGTGCTGCTCTTATGTACTTAAGCTGCCCACTGCAAAGGCAAAATCACCATGGGGAGAAAATAGGCAATGAGGATCCTCTTTCTTTTATAAGTCTTTTTTTCATAATAATTCTGAACTCGTTCTGGTTTAGATTTTTCTCACCAATTTCAAAAAAAGCCAAACAACTATCACAAGCACGTCAAGTGTTATCAAATGTCAAGCACCACGAAGGTGGTGCAACCACCCCCTTTTTTTCAAACTACAGCACGAGGGTGTGTTTCCACTTGCCACTCTACTGACAACCATAAATGGAACAAAAAATTCCTTCTAGCTCCACACGAGAAGACAGCACAGCAAAATTAAACACACTCAGCCTTTGGCTCCAAGGCAAACTAAGACCACTGCAGGGCATCCTTTTTTGACCTAGCAGGAGCAGCAGTTCGGTGCAATGCCTGAAAACTGTGCTCAGCAAGTAAAGAAACACTCTGACAAGCACAGGCAAGTCCTACCCTCGGTAAAAATATAGTGACTACACCAACATGGAAAATTTGGTTTCCATTCTACAGCATTTCTGAGATTATGTTCAGTTTGAACATAAGATGTTCCATCTAAACATGAGATGGAACTTCTTTACCTTGGCAGAGCACTAGAACAGGCTGCCCAGAGAGGTGGGGGAGTCTCCTTCTCTGGAGATATTCAAAACCCTCCTGGACACGTTCCTGTGCAACCTACTCTGGGTGGACCTGCTTTGACAGGGGGGTTGTACTAGATGGTCTCCACAGGTCCCTTCCAACCCCATGTCATTCTGGGATTCTGTATCAGAATGAAACCATGTCCTTTTACATTATGCTATTTTAGTTTTACCAAAATGCTGAAAAAGTGACACCACAGAGTAAAACCAAGTAGCTGGAGATGAGGATATTCATCCAGGTAGGATGCAGGAGAGACAGATGAAGTCTCCTGCTCTATCAGATCTAGGCAAGGAAGCTGAACCTGGATCTGTCTCTGCTAAGGCAAGATGCTTGATTAACAGCTGGTAGCTGTGAGTCTTCACTAGTATCCCCAATTTCACCTGATCCACTTAGTGCATCACCAAACTTTCACTAGAGCAAATAGATTCAGACTCTAAAGCTCGTAATAAAGCCAGTCCCACAGGACATGACTTACCCAGGCCGAAATCTGTCTATCCTCAATGGGGAAGACTGAAGCAGGACATCAATTAATGACTCGAAAATGACTATATCTGAGGTGGGCACAAACCCAGTTGCACTTGAGCAACTCAGCAGAGGATTAAACTTTCTTTAGCTGTCAACATGTAAAATCTGGCATATGGAATTGAAACTCAAGAGCAAGGATTTTAATAAGCGATTCAACTGATGATGGGGAAAAGAGGCTGCTGGTGAATAACAGGCAACAACAGCTATGTTTAAAGAAGGAATGAGAATATTGGGGAAACCTAATGTAGGAAACTACAGACCTGTGACCTATGTAATAACTTAAGGCTTTCACAATTAATTCATGGAAAGAGAAATTTAAAGCGTGGAGATAAATGGAAAATTACATAAATACAGTATGAATAAACAGACATGTAAAACTAACATCTGCCCAACATCTGACTTTGATAACAGATTATTTTTTTTAAAGACAAGCATAGGATAAACCCAACCTTCTGGAAACTCAGATTAAAAAAAAAAAAAGAAAAGAAAAAAAAAAACCTTTATACTATCCCAAGGGAAATTATTAGCTAAAATGGAAAGGATAGCAATTAAACCAAGGCAGAAATGGCTACCAGGTAAGATAACAATAGATTGGCCCAAATGAATTTCTAGGCCTGGGAGAGGCTAATGATCGATTATGTCCAAGATGGGTTTGGGGACCAATTTTACTTTATATTTTCATTATTTGTTTCAGCAAAGAAGGTACAATAGGAAGCACCCTGATTAAATAGGCCTAATAATTCAGAGTTAATACACGACATTAATTAAGAGCACGACCGGAGAAGCATAAAGGAGATGCAGAATGACCTTGAAGACAGAGCCGCAGTCCCAGAATGAAATTCCATAGAACAAAGCTTCAGGGATCAGTAAGAACAATTCCTTCTAGAAGCTGTGGCTCCTCAGTTGGAAACGTAAAAGGAAGAAAAGTGTGGAATTGTGAAGAAGGGGTTAACAGCATTTAGCTGTCAGCCAGAGCTACTCAAGCAATGGTCAAGGCCAGCAGATACTGATCAGTTATGGTCACAAATATATCTATGCTGGCAATTAGAAGACTGGCTTTCAGCCATCACATGAATGAGTTTCTGGAACAGCCTTACCTGGGAGCAAAGAATGCAAACAGTCTACCCTATTTTAATATGGAATATGATAAATGTATGAATAGGGTTGTTGAAAGCTTTGACTAGTAGAGGACTAGACTTAACTGAGTCTGGAAATTCTTTCCCATCCTAGGTTCCTCTGTCACCAGCATAGTACAAACATTACACAGATGCCTAGAAACAGCTGCACAGGCAAATAGATGGCTAGAAGCCTCTGTCTGCTCCATAGAGCACAAGAAAAAATTGAAGTTTCATTCTACAGTGTAAAGTTCCTGGCAAAGATTGTTTACAACTAAGAGAATGCTTATATCACAAGTGCACATCGGTGAAGAAGCCCCGACAGCTGTCCATCACCCCAGTCACTTGCTGACTCCAGCTCAGATGTTCATTATTAACTCCAGTGTTTACACTGCTACAAACTGCTGGTTTTCTTATTTGTAGTTCTCTGGGACTTGCAAGGGAAACGGGGCTCTCGTTTCCTGTCCTCTCTGCTGCAGACACTTCAGATATGGCAACACACACAGAAAGAGCTCCAAGCAGTTATGATGGGCTTGGTCTAATCTGTAAAAAACAGATGCCCTGATCTCAGATGAGAGCAATTAGCAGCATTTTTAAACACTAGTAACATCCAGTGATTTCAGATAGATGGTGCAAAACAGCAGTAAAGTGGGTATCAACTTATTTCTGAGAACACTAATATGAATTTTAGCTTGAAAAAAATAGGATCCAAAATTATAAGGAATTATGGGAGGTCCAGTCTATCCACTAGGAAAGAATGTATTCAATATTTTCACTAATTCCCCAAAGTTTTAGAAATTGCCAATAAAACATAACATAGCCATTCTTCAGTTTGTATGGTATTTTCCCTCTCCCCGTTACAGGGAGTTTCCATAACACGGCTGCACGGTTTAGATGGAAATGAGATATTACATTTGGGTAATAAAGTTAAGCCAGGTGTACGGAAAGCTGTATTCTTTCATTGTTGTGTGAATTCTCAGAACTGATCAGTTAATTATGATAAGCTTGCAGTTCCCATATTCTTCTAGCCAATGTTACTATCAAAAGAAAAGCAAGCTTCCAAGAGAAGGTAAAAAAAATATTTCCAAAATCCCTGCTGCAAATAATACTGAAGTCTGAGCCAACTCTCGGGAAGGTACAAAGCCCTGGTGGTCTTAATGCCTTCAGACTTACCAAAAAACAGGGAGTGGTAGGTGAAGCATTCCAGCATCGCCTGGAGAAGAGCGGTATCAGTGCAGTGAACTCTAAAAATTCTCCCTTGGAGACTGGTACTCAACTTCAGTTAAACGGTTCAGCCTGGCAGGTAGCACGCATTGTG
The DNA here is from genome assembly GCA_013400555.1 of Jacana jacana. NCBI lineage: Eukaryota > Metazoa > Chordata > Aves > Charadriiformes > Jacanidae > Jacana > Jacana jacana. The sequence goes on along the minus strand of VZTM01030340.1, from coordinate 224,819 downwards.
CTTATTTCTCTTGGTTCAATACAACTAAATATATTTCATGTTTTCAACAGTATATTTACTCTTTTGTAATGAAGTTAAAAAATAGGTATGTAAGCATTTCCTTCTGCACCCTTTTCCTTTCCGAAAGACTTCACGAAATATCTTTCAAAAAGTAACAGTTGATCCAAAGGAATTTATTGAATGGTTTTCAAGAGATGTTCTCACAATCGCTGTTAAATAAGGCATCCAAGTTTCACCAGAGAGATATGAAGGGCTCTGGGTTCACTAGTTCATTTATAAATAACTCCTTTGTCTTCTTTATGTGAAGATCAGATCTTTCAGTTCTTTGGCCCATGTTATCCCCCAGTTCAGCATGGAAAGGGTACCGAGCAGTAAGCATCCAGGACAGAGCCCATGTAACCTCTGCAGCTCTTTAAATTTCTGTCTAGTTTGCAAAAAAACAAATTAATGCAAGAGAGCTTTGGGAGGAGAAGACAAACTCCCATGGAAGATTCATTAATTGTGCCACAATGGCCACTTTCACTGGAGAGATTGCTTATAAATGTGAGGAGGGTCTAGAAGATGAGGTTTGGGGATAGAGCTAGGAGGTTTAGTAAAGCTGTGATACAAGAAGGCACTGGAGTTGCTCCACGGTTTGTATCACGAAGGCCCAGGCCTGGAGATGTTTGGAGAAATACAGTTCTTTAAGGCCCTCACAGAGAAGCAGATTTTTTTCCTCTAAACCCTCTTTGGCCAGAGAATAACAATTATAAATTTGATAATGTCAGTTGAAAAAAAATCAGAGGACATAGCACAAGAGTGGCCCAGCTCAAGTGACACATGGAGAGCTAGTTTCCACCTAGGAAAAGTGCACTGTAATGACCTACTTTACCTCAAGCTGTTGATCTACCTCCTCCATGTGTCACAGCAGCAAATAAGTAGTTTTTTTGCACTCTTATGTCCTACCAATACAAGCCTCGACAGAGGAAAAAATGACTACTACAGATTGAGATTATTCATGAGGAGTTTTTACAGCCACATTTGATTTCTGGATCAAATAAAGTCTCCAAGTAGCTTCTGCATTAAGGAAACAGATGTAAGAGAAGGCAGGTAGCTGCAAGATGTAAGATATCTCTGCAAGGTATTTTGGCTTTCATCACTTGCTGTTTTCTGAGGCATTTTGTAACCTATTTTGAGACTGGCTGGAAGGTACATTTTCAGCTTAGTTTCAAAGCTGTAACAACTGACTCTTTGGCATAGCTAGAAACTTCATTCAGGAATTCCTTCAAGATCTTAAATCTGGAAAGAGAATTAGCATACAGCTGTCATAACATCAGTCTTCCTAGATAGAGTTCTTAAACACAGAATTAATAGATGCCTGTCACTGACAAGACTAATTGTTACCAAACAAGATGTGCAATTACAGGCCAGACAAGAGGATTCCATTCATAGGCCCTCTCATCCATATGTTTTGGCTTCAGGGAGTAAACCAGGAAAGATCAGAAAGTGCTCTACACGTGCTTCCCGAAGGACAATGCAAGCAGGCTGCTTGTTTTTGCATATTTGATACTGCCTAGACAAAGAGAAACTCATCCTTCTGGCCAGGGTCTGAAATGCTCAAGCAGGACAAGGCTCTCTCCTTTGTTCTCTCTCTTCAGTGAGGAAAGTAACTATGCTTCTTTAAACACTCTGCATTTTCATGTTGAGAAAAAGCCAGCACGTTCATGCAAATATTCTTGTATCGTACAGCTTGCTTAAGACACGTTGGGCCACATGCTGAACAGTGGCTTAGCTCCAGTCAGCCACCTACTTCTGCAAGTGTGACTTTCTGTAGGCTGCTTTATGCTCCCTTTTCGTTTTTGTTTTTTAATTTCTAAAAATCTGCAGAAGCATCCATTTTGAAGCTGGAGCAGAGTCCTTTAGATCCCATGGGAGTTCCTTTGTCTGTTTACTGTTTATCGTGAAGCAAAGTAATTTGACTCATTTGCTTATTCAGTAATCAATCGGAGATACAAATTAGCAACATAATAGGAAATAGCTGCCTGCATTTCTGTAGCAATGCCTGATTAGCCCCTGCATGTCAATGGTAGGTTTTTATAGGGTAATTTAACTTTCTAAACTTTCTCTGTCCAAGTATCTGCCAGTCAGACAACTGTTCAGGCTTTTCAGCTTTAAGCTTAACACTTCACACTGGCTTCTCAAATTCTTACCTAAATACGTTCATTTCTTAAGTGCATAACAAATGCCTTCTTAGATACAGTCTCACTGGAGGCCAGTGCTAACTATAGTTAGTGCATCACCCTTCTATTCCATTTCAACAACTGGAGACGTGTGGCTGTGGTATGGAGGGGGATGACACAGCAGAGCCTAAGCTGGGTGGCCACCATCCTCTACTAGTGTCAACAGAGGCTGCAACCCGCTGCTGCCCTTAGATCTGATCTGGGGCTGCTGGACACGCAGGGGTGCTGTCAGTGGCTCCTCTCCTGGTTTCTGCTGCTGCTGCAGCAGTGATTACGTAGGATGGCTTTGGCCATTCTCAAAGGTCATTTGCACCACAGAGAGTTGGAAAGCAGATGGAGCTGGCCCTGCTCAGGTATCAAGTGTACCACCTTAGCAGTGTATTTTCTACTCCATCTCAGATTTGTAAGCACAGAAGTAATGGAAACAGAAACAAAAAGGTGTGAGGGGAAAGAAGTTACTTCACAGTTTAGCAAGAACTTGTGGCTAGCTTAGACAGTTTGGTCTTATAATTACTCAACCTTCCTTACGTTTGTGAAACACAGAACATCTCTTCGATGTGTTTTAAATTATGCCTATGGCACTGGCCTCTACATCAATGACTCTGACTTATCACCATTAATAAATCTCCTTGCTGTCTGTATTTTACTCTACAAAATTCAGTAGGATGGGCAGTACTTACATACTGTCACTGATCCAGGAGGTGCAGCTCCACAGGGTTTAATGAATTTTACACCAGGAAAAAAAAAATTGGCCCACTGACTTCACAGGACTTTGACCTGTTCAGGTCACTTGTTGCAGGGGTCCCTTGGGAGTCACTCCTGAAGGGCAAAGGGGTCCAGGAAGCATGGACACTCCTCCAGATGGAAATCCTAAAGGCACAGGAACAGGCCGTTCCTGAGTCCCGTAAGGCAAGCCAGGGGGAAGAACACCAGCGTGGATGAACTGGGAACTCTTGTTGAGACTCCAGGAGAAAAAGAGAGTCTACGTCCCCTGGAAGAAGGGACAAGCTGCTTGGGGTGACTAGAAAGTAGTCGCTAAGATATGCAGAGAGGAAGTTAGAAAGGCTAAAGCCCAGCTCGAACTCATATTGGCCACTGCAGTAAAAGAAAATAAGAAATCCTTTTGCAAATATATTAACAGTAAGAGAAGAACCAAGGAGAATTTCTGTTCTTTACTTGATTCAGCAGGGAATGTGATCACAGAGGATAAGAAAAAGGCTGAGGTTCTCAAAACCTTCTTTACATCTGTCTTTAATAGCCAGTTCAGTTATCCTCAGGGTACTTTTTGCCCTGACCCAGAAGTACCCTGTGATTCAGGTTGAGACAGAGACCTGCTCTTCCATCTGGACTGTCACAAGTCCATGGGACCAGATGAGCTCCACCCTAGGGTGCTGAAGGAGCTGGTGGAGGTGATTGCCAAGCTGCTTATTATACTTACTATGAACCCATCTATCAGTGTTCCTGGTTATCTGGAGAGGCCCCAGAGGACTGGAGACTTGCTAATGTGGCTCACATCTATAAGAATGGTCGTAAGGAGGAGCTAGTGAACTACAGGCCTATCAGCCTGACCTCGGCACCAGGGAAAGTTCTGGAGCAAATCACCTTGGGTGAGATCACATGGCATGTGCATGGCATCCAGGCGATCAGGCCCAGCCAGCACGGGTTCACAAAAGGCGGGTCATGCTTGTCCAACCTAATCTCCTTCTATTACTGTGTGACCAGACTGGTAGATGGGGAAAGGCTGTTGATGTAGTCTACCTAGACCTCAGCGAAGCCTTTGACAAGGTCTCCCACAGTACTCTCCTGTGGACAATGGCTGCCCGTGGCCTGAATGGGTATACTCTTCTCTGGGTGAAGAACTGACTGGAGGGCCGTGCCCAGTGGGTAGTGATTAATGGAGTTAAGTCCAGCTGGCGTCCTGTTACAAATGGTGTCCCCCAGGGGTCGGTACTGGGGCATATATTGTTTAGTATCTTTATTGATGACCTAGATGAGGAGATTGAGTGTTCCCTCAGTATGTTTGCAAATGACACCAAGTTGGGAGGTAGTGTCGATCTTCTTGAGGGTAGGGAGGTCCTTCAGAGAGATCTAGATTGGCTGGATTGCTGGGCTGAGGCGAATGGGATGAGATTCAACAAGACCAAGTACCGGGACCTGCACTTCGGCCCAAATAACCCCATGCAGCACTACAGGCTTGGGGCAGAGTGGCTAAAAGACTGTGAAGAAGAAAAGGACTTGGGAGTGTTGGTTGATACTCAGCTGAATATGAGCCAACAGAGTGCCCAGGTGGTCAAGAAGGCCAATAGCACCTTGAGTACTCTGTTCAGTTTTGGGCCCCTCACTACAAGAAAGGCATCGAGGCCCTGGAACATGTCCAGAGAAGTGCAACAAAACTGGTGAAGAGTCTGGAGCACAAGTCTTATGAAGAGTGGCTGAGGGAGCTGAGATTGTTTAGTCTGGAGAAGAGGAGGCTCAGGGAGACCTCATCGCACTCTACAACTTCCTGAAGGGAGGCTGTAAAGAGGAGGGGATTGGCCTCTTCCCCCAGATTACTAATGACAGGACTCGAGGAAATGGCCACAAGTGCGCCAGGGGAGATTCAGATGAGATATCAGGAAAAACTTTTTCTCCCAAAGAGTGGTCAGGCACTGGAATGGCCTGCCCAGGGAGGTAGTGCAGTCACCGTTCCTGGCAGTGTTCACAAAGCATCTCAACAAGGTGCTACAAGACATGATTTAGTAGCTTAGTGGGTAGTATTGGTGACAGGAGGACGGTTGGACTAGATGATCTTGTAGGTCCTTTCCAACCTTGTGTTTCTATGATTCTATAATTCTAAATCATCACAGCATTTAGCAAAGCAGAACAGAACGCGCTTTCAGTAGAAAAGCACAATCAAGAGCATTTAAGGTTGTCCCATTTTATAATTTAAACAATCTCTTAATTTGCAGCATACGCATCTAGCAGGAAGCAAACAGGACAGTTTGTCAAGTGCCAGCAAGAGCTTATTAAACCACCACTCTTGGGAAACACCCTGTATTGCAAAACATGCAGTAGGCAATGAGTGGTCCTATGGATCCAGCTTCTGAAGAGGCAAACGCTTTCTTTGAATTAACCTCTACACTGCTACAGTCACAGTTGTTGTCACAGGCCAGACCTAGTCTTTTCCCAGTGATTCATAAGCCATTGTGTTAATGGCTCACAATCGGCTGGAGCCAGAGCTAACCTACTACGGTTGTCCAAGGCTTATATAAACACACACCTCACTCCTGAGCTTGCTCTGATGAACAGTCACTGCACATCTTATCACATCTGTGGCTTCCTCCTGAAGTAAACTGGGTAATGAGTTAAAAAAAGAAAACCCAGCCCAGTCATCTATCTTCAGTCAGCTAAGCCGTCATACCGCATAGAGAGCTACGTGCCTGCGTTAAAAACAGACACCGCTTTCCTAGTGCACTGCCTCACACCACGCAGAGCTACCGGCTCTCTGGTATAAGGTCCAGCAGGCAAGAGGGAGCGATGTGTGCAGAGCTGCACAACCAACACAGATGATTAGAGCCCAAAGCTAACAGGACCGTGGATGCCCTGAGGCCTCAGGAAGCTAGAGAAGCAATGTTCACCTCTTCTGAGCTTGAAAGAGTTTCCCGTGGAAGACTAAATTTATTTGATACACACGTGCAGCGCAATGAAGGCCATGCCCTACAACTCGGTGAAGGGAGTTTAAGTGTTGAAACAGCAGCTAGGCAAACAGGACCTGATTTGAGACAAACTAAAAGAGAAATGGTTTTCAGTTAAGTTTTAGTTTTACTTTTGTTTATGAAATGCTTTGAATGTGACATTAAAACACACTCCAAAATGCTTTAAAAAAACATGGGCAAACAGCAACAAACTGAGCAGCCCATGTCAGTGCACCAGGCACAGCCCCCAGCTGCTGGAGGCTACAGACCACCTTAGCTTCACGTCCTCCTGACTTTATCTCTTTTCCTAAGAGAGACACAGAGGTCTTTCTGACAGTCAGGCTGGGTTGGGGCTGGGAAAGGATGTGGAGAGTGCTACCTGGAGCGGCGTGGGCAGTGATACACATACAGCTGCAGGTTGGCTGCATAGCCCTGTTCCTCCCTCAACTCAGTGGTATCTGACAAAGTTGAATGGAGCAAAGTTTTCTGGAGAAGCTGCAAATCTCAGTTGCATTTTACAGAGGTATCTAAACCATCTAGCGAAATGTACTTGAAACAGAAAGTACCTTGGAATTTAATTCAAACCCAGTTGTTATTATGACCACATTTTTAAAAAGAATTTAGCCACATTAGAAGTAAACTTGTGGCTGACAGATGTGCTTTGCTTCTGTATGTGCTTACCAAGATTAAAATCAGAAGCGACTCATGTCTTGGGAAACAGAAGAGCTACTTCCCACGTCAAGGTTCAAACCACTGACCCTCCTCCCGAAACAGTTACATTTTGCAAAAATATCTCAATGTTTAGCAGATCAGGAGCTGAAGTGTCATTGCTCCTCTCCAGCACACTACCCAACTACTTGCCAAACGGCACCAAGCCTGACTCTCCCTCTGACTCTAGCTATGCTTTATGCAACGTGAAATAACTTTATCAGGAACGACTCAAACCAGCACTTCAGAGACCATCTGCTGCCCAGGGATCAGACCGAGAGGTGGGAAAGCAAAGGGGAAAACTCCATTTTCCAGAATGGCCAGAGAGGTGCTCTGCAGGAAGGGTGGCTGAAAGAGCACTTGCCACCTCTGACAGTAACTCCTTGCAGCCAGCTCTCCTCCAGCACCTGCCTGCTCCTCACTCCTCTTCCCCCTGCTTACCTGCCTCTGCCCCTTTTCAGACTTCTGCACCCACTGGTTCAACTCACCGAGTTTGCAGGGGGGATGAAAAAAAAGACGTTTTTCTCCTTAATTAGCTTCATCAAGGGCTCCAACAACTGCTGCTGCCAGCACAGGGGTGGGACAAATGCTATGGGGCTGGAAGGGAGGTCTAAGATGGTGCAGGGGAAGAGGAGGAGCAAGCCTTTCCCTTATCAGCAGCACCCAAGCTTTCTTGACTGCATCTAGAAAGCTGGGCCAGACAGGAACTCAGACTCCCCACAGAAGGTAAGTGCCTGACCCCAAAGGCGAGGAGCGCAATGAGGAGCGAAGGAACACGATGTCCAACTCTTTCTTCTTCATTTTCCATTTTTTTTAATGGCTTTTTTCTCCCTTAACTCTCTAACCCTCCCAGATGACAGTGTTTCTTGTTAAACACTTTTGAAAGCATAACTAAACTGCCACCCTCCACTTCTTCCTTTCTTTTTTTTTTTTTTCTTTTAATCACAGAGATCTATTTACAAATTAGAGTTGATTTCAACAGTGTCAGCTAAACAGAAATGACAGCTTTTTTGGCAAAACCCCACTTGCTGGGGGAAAAAAATAAGTTGCCCAACTCTGACAGCAACTCACATACTGCAACGTGTTTTCACACCTACTAATGCCTTCTACCTCCTGCCTCACCACTCTATAGATATACCATTAACCCACATGGCGTTGCCCTAAATATACAGTTTTCATTTATCATGCCTTCTCTGTTGTTTGTTCCTCAAATATCTGTGCCATCTTAAAATGAGGATTTTTTTTCTTCCACAGTTGTAAGAATTCCAGTACAGTGCCCTCATTTTTTAATTCTAAACAAATATTTGTTTCATTTCCTTAGCACTGGGGCTTGGAGCAAATTTAGCTGCTCTGTTATTTGGTTTTCCATATTTATGAGTGCATTTTTTAAAAGTATTTCATCTCATTTCTTTTCCAGGATAAGCTTATTACTAGCCAAGCAGCTAAGCAGCAAGTACATAGCGTTGCCATGTGGGAGATCAAATGATATGACCACAGCAGGTCCAAAATACAGCTACCAAGGTACAGCAACCTCTTGGAGAAAATGAATCACTGTCACAGAAAATTCCCTGGGTTTAATTTTTAAGACTGGGAGGGTTAGTGGCTTTGGAGAAAGTCAATCACTTCCCTTCTGTACAGAGAAGGTTGCCAAAGTTTGCCACGAGGTATAATTGGGTATCCTCAACATAGCAGAATACATTGGAAAAGGCATTCATCAGAGTTATGCTAAGCAGCTACAAAACTGTAAACAAATGCAGACAAACTATTACCACCCAAGTTATATGAAGCCAGTGATTTGAAAGTAAATTCTGTTTTGCTCTTGCCTGGTAGTTGTCACCAAGCACCAGGGCAGGGTATTACTGCCTGACTCAGTGCATTTTCCAAGCAGTATGTTAATTTTAGCTCTTTAATCCCCATAGTGATCTAGAAAGATAAATAGAATTCATTTCTTTAAAAAAGGGAGGCAACAGCAGAAGCATTAAGGTTTTTATCTCCAGGTTTGTACCTTGACCCAAATTGTGCTTGATTTTTGAGAGTCCCCTTCTGCTGCCACTAACACCGACTTTCAAAGGCACTGCCTTGGAAGAACAGGCTCAACATGGACAAACAAATGTCAGAAACTATTTTTGAGAACTGTGGTATTAAGAGTGACTCACTCAACCCTACCAAAGCAGACAGAACAGTATTTAACAGTGAATTTAAGAATCTCTGGTCTCCCAAAAAACCCCGTTTGGAACACTAAATACCCCCTCTCATCTAAATTCTTATTCAGTTCTTGTGTAACAAGACAGTTAAACCCATTATGATTATCTATTAAAGTAATGCCCTTTCCTTCTGTTTCCATTTGAACCCGATCAGATGATCAGCCACTAAACACTGAATTCAATAAACATGAAAGTCTTTCCCCTGAAGCTTAATTTAGAACTATTTGTTCCCTTTCAGAATAAAATAAATATTCCTTAGATGCTTTTAAGCAGAAAAGCAAATATACTATGTCTCTTAATCCACTAGTGCTTAGAGTATAATACATACTCCAGTAATTTCCTATTATACCAGAATATTTGCACAGGTTGCAAATTTATCCCGGAGGAATGAGGAATCTAGTGAATGGACACATACATTTATTATACTGAATACTCGAGGTACTGCTGGCTTATGATATCAAACCTACAAGCTGAATGATAGGTCTGGTATAATTATGTAATTAATTAGCTCTGTCATAATTTTTAGTTTATGACACTAACTTTTATGTGCCACTAGTCAATTTAATGGCATTTTAAATTGAAATAAAGCCCCTGAGAGAGATGCTACTCTACTGTATCACAAATCTTGCATTCAGATTTCTTTTTATTTCAAAAGATGACCTAATAAAATTGCTTTATCATTAAATCCATTCTAACATCCTCTCCTGCACGATCCTTTTTCTTCTCCCTATTTTAATTACGAAAAAAATTCCAATCAGAAAACACTTGCTATCATAATTATATACAAAAATCAGTGATCTCTTTTTGTACCTCTTGCTGTTCTTGCACAGCACTGCACCCTGCCCAGCTTTCCTGCAGAATTTTACTAGCATCCTCCAGAGGTGGAGCAAGGAAACTGCATTTTTTACACACAACAAAACAGAGTCATATTTGCTTCTATCTTCTTTAAAAATTAGTCAAGGCATGGGAAGGAAGGGGAGCAAATCCCCACGTACTTTCAGACAAGCACTTACAAGTATTCCGGTATCACAAGATGTATTTTTCACATGAAATAAGATGATCTAAATTAAGGAAAGGCTGACCACAGCTCTCTACCCAGAGTGGCAGTGCCCCTCTATGTGCCACCTCCTGTTTCCAGCTGAAAAGGCAACCAAGCAGTGAGCATTGCCACCTTCTTTGTGGCTGGGGAACTGTGATGTCATCCAGGAGCAGCCCTTACCATGTAGGCTTTTGGCAGCTTCCCTGCCTGGTGCTCCTTATACGGAAACCCCTCAGGGTCTTGCCCTAACACAGGACTGTTAGGATATGTCCTCCATTTGATGCTTAATACAGAGGTATTACACTGAGGAAGGAGTATGAGCAGATTACCCAAGACCAAGCTGGATGAGGCTTTGAGCAACCTGGTCTAGTGTGAGGTGTCCCTGCCCATGGCAGAGAGGTTGGAACTCGATGATCTTTAAGGTGCCTTTTCATAGGCCTTCTTCTACACACTGAGCAGCTGTATCCAATGGGAACACATTAATATCATTGGTTGGGAACACAGCTAAATAACTCCTTTCTGAGGTGAAGATGATTGTTGCATTTAAGTTACCCTTAATGTACATGGTACTTAACCGTATGTAAAGCACAGTAAACACAGAACAACACTTCTGCCTCTGAAAGCCATCACATCATTTCAACCACCAATGCCAGGGAAGTGGATATATTAGAGTACCAGAAACGACACAGAACAGTTAAGAGAGAGCTTGAGAGCCAAACAGATTAAAAGAATTATAAATTCTCTGCAGAAATGATCATATCCTATTCCATTTCTACTTTCTAGAAAATAATAAAGTAACAGGCAGATATGGAGCATAAATAGAACATAAACAGTTTGTACTTGGGTTTCTCATTGGGGCAAGTGCAGAATTTTAAACATAATTGAGTTTTAAAAAACAGCAATATTGGAAGTGAGGTTAAAGTAATGAAATTATTGTCAACCTCTTACCATTTGCTGGGTTCTTTTTGAAGTTATCTAGAAACTCTTCCAGGAGCTGTGACTGGTTTGGAGGGGGCAACAAAGTCTTTGGGTCCCTGGAAATGTCACCATCTGACCAGGATGCACCTAAAGGTTGCTGGGTGCTGTAATGGTTCATTCTCAGAGACAGCATTACGCTTCTCTCTGAAAACAGTAACTCCATCTGCCTGAGGTCAAGAGCAGACACAGCCTCTCCATTTATACTCAGGATTTCGTTGCCTACTCGGAGCCCTGAGAACAAGTGAAAAGAAAGAAGGAGGAAAAAACAAAAAAGGGAATATATAATGTAAAGGGTCAAAAACAAACCTTATGCTGATTCACCTTTTATTTTTGTGGTTTTAATTCGAATAGCCTAATCCTACCACAAGTCCATTAGAATTATCGGAGCTTTAATTGTGCTATCATTATACAGGTCTACTTCATGCTTACTTTTAAGAATGTTATAGTACATAGCACAGCAATTGAATGTTTTTTTCTAAAGATGCTACAGAATTTGGTGGGTGGGAGGGCAGCACAACTTTCAAGCAGATTAGAACAGAGACACCTCTCCCAACTTGCATGACAGCAGTGCACAGCACCATGCCACGTATTTCATTCCTTAGGAAGAGCAAGGCACTAGTCATGCACGTCAAATCATTCCTGCAAAACTGGAACAACAGCGGATGGAGTCTTTATCAGCTTTTAGTATAAACTACACAGTTGCAACTGCTGCCTTTGAAGGTCAGCAACAACCAAGCGGTCATGACCCTCAGGCAGCAAATAAAACCCTCCATTCCATTTTTCTGGGTTCATCTCTGTTTTTCAGAGAGCAGAACTCACGCAATCCTGCTGTTCTGATGTAGAGAAGCACAGTTTCTGAGCAGCACAGTAAAGAAGGTGCTCACAGAAACATATGCAGAAAACTATTTTGGGGAGGAAGGCTACTTTTTATTGCCAGCAAAAGAGGGAGGGATAGGTCCTGGAGACTGACCAAGGCCAAGAGATTCCCCAGTGTGAGATGAACTCTTTCTCCAGCCAATTCCACTCTGCAAAAGCACTTGGTCAGATGGCTGAACACAGCCTTTGTCTCCAAGGGCAAACAAGAACTCTCCCCATTATATTGAAAGGATAACTCGGTTACTCTGTGTACATTATCATTCCTAATATCACATACTTTCTACGGTTTCCAGGAAAGAAAGCTATGAATAGTAAAAGCCAAGAACTGTTTCAGACAGTACTAAAGCTGCTTCGTGTTTTTTGACTTCAAAAAGATATTGAAGCACAGTACTAAACAAAGACGATACAATACCTTCCTTGTATGCCAATCCATCAGGGAGAACGTCGCTTACAAATATACGAGTGAGATGCTGATTTTCATCAACTTGTGCTGTGACAGCAAAGCCTGAAGCAAAAGAGGTTTAAATCAAATAAACTTTCCTGGAAACATTTCCCTTTCATTTTGTGTATTTAGTAGACTCTACACAACCAGAGAGAGGACAATTCCCATGAGAACATGCCCACAGAGCATAGAGAAATTATCACATTGATTCTCAGCTACTGTAAGGCCTGTTAAAGTTAATAGGACTTTTCAACTGCCCAGAAATATCATGCTGTGCCATGAAAAAAAACAAATTCCATTAAAAAAAAATATTTTCTACCTCAGTTCCTTAAGGCATTTCAATAAAACAGCTCATTGTAAGAGCATGTGGTAAGACCTCTGCAGAGTTATCTTAAACAGATCCAAAATCTGTAAACCCAAACTATAAAGCAGCAAAACCATATATACCAGTGAGTGAGACAGCCCAGAAAGGAATAATTTATAACCAACAGACTTGCAGCTTAAGAACAGCACAGAACTGTCTAACAAAGGTATTTTTGCAAGATATATAATTATTGCTAGGCAGAATCACCTCCCACGGATAAAGAAACCTGTCAGAATTCGTGATACTGTGCCAACAGAGGATCCCAATACCAAAAAAAGAAAAGGGCAGACCTTGACCATGGCTTGACTGAGACCAATTGCATAAATCCTGGCAAAGAACATTTGTCTTCTGACAATTCCATGCCTGAATTATTTGGCCAACGTGGCAGAATTAGAAAGCAGACCCTTCCCAAACATAAGAAATGTTCTTGGCCAGTGCAAAGCAACAAGGTTGGCCCAGCCTCGAGTCTCCTGCAGACTTGGACTTCAAGCTACCAAGGAAGGCTCTATCTGCTCTCAGAGACAGGAAAGTCCTGAAGAAAGAAAGTGAGGAATGAAAAGAATAAGTAGAAAAACTCCCGAGAACTTACCAAAATCACTTATGTTTTCAGTCTTTGTAAGATGAATATGATAAACATTTAATGGACAAATTTCTATTTCATCATACACCTGTTGGAAAAAGAAACCAAGAACAGAAGTCATCAAATTATGAAATTGTAAGCATCAAAACCCAAAGGAATAGCCTGAGAAGCAAGGACAGTATTCTTCTCATCAATAAAGTGCCAAAACTTGCTGTCTTTACACAGATAACTGTCTTACTGTGCAAGCATCATCAGTATCGGGGGACTAAAAACAGAGTAGCTGAAGATAGAAAATCCAGCCTGGAATAGAGACTGACACTTTGCTTCTGTACCACAAGCCCCACTTAAATCTTTGAACAACTCTTTAAGAGAGTGTTTGTAGCGTCTAGCCACCAAAATGTCTGCATAGGCATGGACTGTGTGAACGAGGATGGCAGAATGCACACCAGGAACAGCTTTAAAAACTTGTTTTAGATTTAAATCACACATTTTGGTAGGTGATAATTCAGCTGTAGCTACAGACATCACAGAGCTTTAACTAAAAAGAGTCACACTTTCCTGGTCTACTATGTATTCGTATGGTTCAGGAGCACAATACTCAGTACTTTCATCAACCAGTCTTCTGAGTTGTAGCCCATAGTGTCTTGGCTCCAGCTGTTTCATCTAAGGAATAAAGAGAATGGGGTTTGGAATTTATATATCCAGGATCCCAAAAGACAAAGAAGTGACACACACGCACAAAAAGCTCTTAAGAAATCATGCAAAAGCAATCCTCAACAAGTAATTTTCTGACTATTTTTTGTGGCATAAACAAAACTAGCTGCATTGCTTAGAAGATAAAGTTTAAGCACAATTTCTATTTTCCCCTGTGATCCTCCCAAATCCTTCCATAAACACTATGTCTTGGCTATTAGATTAAGTGAGCACTGCTATATGTTCCCAAAGATATCATAGGTCTTTTCTGTCCCTTTGAACTTAGACTTACAACCTTCCTTTCCTGTGACTCCTTTTAATGACTCCATTCTGCTCAGCAACTTTTTCTTCTACTGTAGAAAATGCATATGCATGTATGGGCTATTAGGGGAGGGGAAGCAGGTTCCCTAAGGGTTTGCTTTTCTTGGATTTTATTTTTATTGCTGAGTTTCATCTATGATCAGAGAGTTTCACCTATTTTTTCTCACCATGTGAGGTCAAAGCAAAAATCCTGTCTCAACAGGAAGTCAAAGGGAAATAGGAATATTCCCAGAGGATATTAGCCTGAAAGTGTCAGGCCCCTGATGGGAGTCTCTCTGAAAATCAGGATGCTGGTTAGACTGCTACACAAAACATTTCATTTTAGCATATTAATACAGCGACATTTCTGAAAGAGGAGGAAGCAACATTTCTAAGAGAGGAGGAATGACTGCTTCCCTGAGGGTTATTTAACCTCTTTAACGCATCTCTGCAGCCTACAAAATCCAAACCTACTGAGTAACTAGCAATTATCTTAACATTTTATTATGTGTAACAGTTTACGAGTTGCATGTGTTCTGTATGCTGAACAACTGTATTCAAATGCACATTTTTTTTTTCCTATATGGGCTATCCAAAAGCCTCAGATGGAAAACAGAAAGGAGAAAAGTATAAACCCCATAAAGCATGAATGAAGGGGAAAAAAGAAAAGAAAACAATAACCCCTTTGAACATTTCTCCTTATAACATTCAAACATGTTCTGTTAAAAAGAGAGATTCCTTACACTCACCAGAGCAGAATGAAAATGTAAGAAGGAAAAGAACCAGGATAGATGAGCAGAAAGTATTCAGCTTTAGAGAATGCTTATGAAAAGCTTTACACACAGAATAGAAAGAAGAAATAAAACAGAAAAAATTTTAAGAGAAAAAAAATCAAATATTTTAAAACTATATTTTCATATGATACAGACAATGAAAATTAAAATTCAGCTTTACAATTACAAATTATTTTGGAGTGGTGGAGTAAGGGAGGTAAGGAATTTCCTTTCCAACTTAATTTGACATTTATAAATTTTATTTCAGGTTTCTGGGGTCTTGCAATAGCATTAGCTACATCAACTCTTTCAGCTCTAACTTGCCATCTGGTGGTCAAATAGCCACCAGACAAGCCCATTAGCCTCACTGGGTACAGTGAATTTTTAAAGTAAAGCCAAGCATTAAACTGTTTATCCAGGCCTCAGTCTCCACCAGAAAAAGCAACGAGAAGATAATTTCTTCTCAGTGATGCCATGGAGAGGCACTGTGACTTGGCTAAATCAGTGTGCTTATTTTGATTCTCAAACTATAGTTCACCCTGGATTTTTAGAAACTTGTAAAATTATTTTTGTTTGTTTAATTATAACATTAACAGGTGCAAAGAGCCATTAAATAGGGTCCTTTTGTCTACTTAGAAGCCTCAAAATTCACTAACTTCAAGCCAGTTGAATGAGCTCACCTGAAAGTACATCTGGATTATATGAGAGCATCCCTCCTTTTATTTTTTTCCCCTCCTATTTTTACTCTTTACTTGTGAAATAAATAAACTATATTTACCCGTTTTCAGAAAGCAGAACTTGGGAGTAAAAAGGTTAGTTTTTCCAAAAAGCTTGTTTGCATAATTTAAGTGACTTGAATCATGAATCTAAATTCAAGTACTGACACATGGAGACCAAAGTGCCAGGTATCCTGTGACTTTCTAGAGGTGCTGGTCTTTTGTCTGTCATTAAAATTGGTATTTCTACTTCACCTTCAACCTACAACTGAGTTTTCTGTCCCAAGATCTATGGCAATTCCCCTCAAATTGCTGGCACTGACTTTCAGAAGGGAGTGCACTATTTGAAATTCACGAGTCGGACTGGTGTTTAACTAAAAGCTTAAAGGAGTACTTTAAGAAGTAAGAATATACCATAGCCTTTGTCACCACAGTCTTAAATGTCTTACTCTCCTGGCATTAACACAAGCGGTCCCCGTTACTCCTCTGTAACTTGCACAGAACTGGGTTTGCTGCAGTGACAAACATAGAGTGGACATGTGCTGAGATTTCTCAAGGGCTGACAACCTGGTGAACTCTCACCACTCTTGAAGTACTCACTGCATGCTTTCTGGAGCAACACTTCTTAAAAACCTTTCCACAGCCCTCCTACCTTGGCTACAACAGGTAAATAGCACAAGGAAACAGGGCGAAGTGCCTCAATACAGCAACAGGGAGATGCTGGTGTTATGCTCTCCCCATTTAGACAGCCTGTGATATATTAGCCTCCTTTCTCAAGGCTACGGCTGTTAACAAGGTGCAATCAACCATGAAAAATTAAGTACCTTGCAAGCCAAAGACAAAACATCTTCCACCCTGTGCTCTGGCTTGAGGGTCAGCGCCACTCCTTGGCCGTCACAGAAGTGAACATACGTTTGTGTTTCCCAAGCGCTCTCCTTCTGGATGCTCTCAGGCACTGAGCAGTAGACATTCAAATAGTCATCGACTTGCTGCTGGAAACAAGGGAAAAAACGTACAACATATGTGGATGTTGAAAAAAAAACCATCAACCCCCCCCCAAAGTACAATTAGATTGGCAGTTTGTAGCAGATACACGTTTAATCACAGTACTGTGTATTTCCCCATAACAAGAGGGGGACACAGTTCTGTTACCTGCTCTCATTCACTACTGAAGACTTGATTTTCTTGAGAAAGGAGAGCGCTTCCTCTGTACCCTCATTATGGGCTTTTATGCCTTTATCTCCTATTATTTGTTGATTTAGCTCAAAGTGAAAATATGTACCTACCTGATACTATAACACGGATCCTTAAGGAGAACTGACTACTACGATTTTACTTAATTAACAAAAAAAAAAAAAAAATTACTGCAATTTTGACAGAAAGTTATAACATAGTAAACTTCCAGCAGAGAGCACTGTGGAGCAAGGCTTGCCATAACCATAAAAGACTAAAGCAGGAATGAAGTGTTCCTATTCTATTTACAGTTTAAGAACATATTGTTTCATAGGTAGCACAGGGTGGTTGCCTGTTTACCATTTTGCTTTACACTCACGCTTGTTCCAAAGCTATTCTGCTTGATCAAATAACAACATCTACCCTGAATAAATCCCCTGTCGTTTTCTCACCCTTTATTTTCACACTTTTTTCTGTGCTGCACTTCAGGCTACAGTTGCCAAGCAAGCCACACAAGCAGAAGAAAAACACAGAGCTGTTCAGATTTTGGAGTTTCCCCCCATATATTTGGCTCTGTCTACTCAGCACATCACTTAAATGCCTACATCAAGGCATTTAAGTTTACCCCGACAGGGTCCCTCAATTCCCCTTACAGTCAATGGAAAGGAACAATAACCCCGTGAAGTGGCAGAACTGCCACCCAAGACATATCTTAATATACCCTAAGCTGTTCTCAGGAGTGCCTACCTCCCTAATGCTTTTTCTTTATATTTTTATTTGTTTGTTTGGGTTGGGGGGTTTGTTCCCTGCACAAAGCCCCTTGACTATGCAATTCTTCCTCCTGGCTCTGCGGGGACCCAAGCCCAGGGGTGCACTGCAATTAAAAGCTGCAGTAAAATCACTGCACAGGGACTGCTTCCCTTGCTGCAGGCAGCAAAGTTATTGACAACAATTTGCCAGCAGCAACAGAGAGGCCAATATTATTTTGTTTTTCCAAATAACAACCGTGGCTGTGAAAATGATATAGTAAGCAATGCTATTCAGGTAATTACTAAACAATGCAGAAATTCAGGTTGCAGCTGAACCAGAGTATGGCACAGTAATCACTTAATGCCAGAGTAATGCTGGCTTTGGAGAAATAATATTCATGAACTAATGGTATTCACTAATCTTATACCTCTTGCTTAACTGTACCTTTTAACTAGTTTAAAATGACATTTCAATTAACACAGGCCCATGGAAATCCTACTAAAATCCAGCAATGACTATACTTAACAGGAACACTTAAGAAATCAATGGAGCGATGAAATCTACATGGGGTGACGGTTCACCTCAGTGGCTGTGGTTCCAGACTGCTCCTAAGACTGGTGCTGTTGAAGAAGATAATTCTCACAGGAGTGTGATTCTCTCAGAGAGCACTAAATCAAGTGCCTGGGTATAAACGCTGACCTCCTTCCGCAGTGTAAATAACAGAAAGGAGACAGGGCAATGTGGGCTGGCTGCAAGAACTGAGCAGGAACGAGTCAGACAGAATTTTCCAGGGTCTTCCTTCAGGGTAAACTGAAGCTACGTTGCCCCAGCTTGGGAGATGCTCAGAGGTTTTTAACTACCAGAAGGGCTTATTGCACTGCAACAGCAGTTCTTCAAATCTGAGCAACTGAAATAAATGTCACTACTGCCAGAGATGAAAAGGGAAAAAAAACAAAAACAAAAACAACAAACCACAAACAAACCCTGAAAACACGGAGGATGAAGGTGATGAAAAACAGGTTTAAGGCCACTGTTTTTCCAGGAGCTTTTAAGACAGGACACAAAGTTCTGCAGCCAATGTGAGATACTTCCCTTTCCTTGCCACGTACACTGGTGCTCAGGCAAATGCCTTGAGATAAACTTGTCTCTCTTATTAAACCCGAATCTGTTCATTAACTGCAGTCAAGGTACTGTTGCTTCATCCACATTTTCCATCTCAGAAAATCTGACATGAGGAGAGATTTTTATTTTTTTTTCCTGTTATGCCTGCAGTGACTAATTCTACAATAGTTCATTCATTCACTGCCACATAGTTATAACAACCCATCCAATTTTCCAGAAATAGGTGCCAGGATTTGCAGACTGTCACACGTTGTGCCACAGGGCTGCTTCAACATCAATAGGTTACTCCATCATTTCCCCACACACATGCTATTTGCCTCTGTTTTTATCATCTTTTTCAAGGAAAATACAGCCTCCCTGGCAGACTTCACTATTTGTCATTTGCTGCACTCCTCAAGTAGCATTTTCTAAAAGTTTTGAGGCTGTTTTTGTTTTTATTTGAAACCAGCCAATGAAACCAGGCTGATGCCAAGGTAACGGTTTTCAGAGTTATGATGAATCATTTCTGAGCTGTTGTGTGACTCATCAAAATGTTAGGATCTTAAAAATGCCCACGCTATATTTAATTCCCATTAAAAAAAAAAGGGTTTTAGAAATAAGGTTAATAATAATGTTTTTCTAGAAAAAACATTTTCCAGAGCTCTGCTTCAGGACCTAAACTGGGGTGAAAACAAAACAAAACGCCAACTCCCCGTTGGTTTTTTCTTTAAGTCTTGAAACAAAACCCTGCTAAACTTTCTAATAGCCTGCCCCAAAATCTGTAGTGACATTGCCCCCACACCAGTTCCCTCTACCTGGGGAGCAGGGCTAGGAGCTCCAGCCCACATTCAGAGCTGGCTGCTTTCATCCAGCAGCTACAGAGAACATATAAACCTATTGTGGGAGCTGGGTCAAGAACCTTGTCCTTTCCCTGACATGGCCCTAAATGGAGAAGACTTCATTCTGCCTGTTCCTTGGCACCTTCAAAACCTTTCTCTGTCTCCTCAAAAGGGTTTGGGAAGAGCAAATTCACCAATTACGCCCCAGGACAGGAAATCCACAGCAGACCCCACTGCACATCAACCCCAAGCAGCACCATCAGCCTCCCCAAGCCCCTCTAAACTGAGGGACTGAGTGTCACAGCCCTTCAGGAGAAACCTTCAGGGGGGCATCCAAGAGATTTTGCTCCTTCTCAGGGTTAGAACAAACCAAATCTTCCCATGTTTTCACAGGACTGGACAGGAACAAATTGTGTTTGCTGTCTCTGAGGTGGGAATTGGACTTCATCTCACACCACACCCAATGGTATGTTTTGAAGGAATCTGTAAGTGTTCTTCACAGGAGACCATTTCACCCAGAAATCCCTCATAATTATAATACATTTTGAAAAGAGAGGAGTGATTTGATTTAAATACTTTCCCACCCCAGGACATAACAAGCAAGCAACTAAGAGAATTCAGGTGTTTCAAAATACTTCTTCAAAGAACAGGTAAAATGTGAAGAGTAGGCAAAACAGCATTACAGGATTAGCTGCTGTCAGTGGGAGATGCCTCTTTCAGTGGCACAACTTCTGCATAATTATATATTTCTTTCTTACCTAGCCATTAAATGAGCTCACTTGATGAGAAAATAAACCATGTAGCACAACGATACCAAAAAGCCAACATAAAAGCCTATAAAAAATTATGAACTTTGTCCAAATCTTCCTCACGAGATTCATTGCAGCTCTTCATTACAGTTAAGCATTTTCAAGAGCAATATTTCATTTTAAATGTAGATTTTCAGTTTTTGTCTGAAAGGGAACAGTACTGAAGTGAGATTTTTAAAGTCTTTTTTCAAGTTTTAAACTGCACTGGAGGAGTATCTGGTTCAGCAAACAAAGGAGGAAGAAGGACAGTGGGTTGATGGGAAGACAAATACCCCTTTGAGTGTGGCATATATTGCCATCAAAGAAATCCAGCTCTAGCACATAGAAAACAAAGTCCAGAAACTCCGTGCCTAAGACTTAATTTGATTTGATTTGATTTTTACTTGGAGCCTGCACAAGGCTACCAAGGAGAAGGATTTTGTCTGTGCAAGGTCCACAGTACACAGACAACACTCATTGGTCCTACATGTATGTACTTATGGATTTTTGAAACACCCAGACTGGGGGCAGTGATGTTCCCAGGGAGAGACTGTGACTCACAGCAGGCAGGGGCTACCAGTAGATCTCCTCCTGGGCACCAAAGAAATCAGCCGCAGCTCTTTACTGAGAAACACAGCTGAGAGGATGCTGCTTCATCTTCCTCCACTTGGTCAATCCCCAGCTACATATTAACTCACACTTCTCAGTGGTATGCTCCACTGGCTTTAATTAGACTTTATTTGCCTTTATACTCAGTTTCAACTCTGCCTTTATACTTCAACAGGCTCTGTTGAAGTAGGTGGAAGGGAAAAATACACCTTGGGCTTTGTGAAGGACAAAGCTCAGTTCCAAAGCTCTCTCAGACAGTGCTTACATTGTAAGGATTACTGTTGTGAAAAAGCTTCTAGGGATTTTTTTTCTTTTTTAATTATTATTATTTTTTTAAAAAATGGCTACCGTGCATGTTCAGAAACTTCCATTAAAGGGGTTCCATTAGCAAATTATAATCCTGCCATCCAACACTAGCTGCGTCTTATGAACTTCTTGTGGGGTTTCTGAACCAGCCTCTTCATACTCTTAGTGAAATATCTTCAGGAATTTAAAAACAAGATGGTGCAGAATGGGGACAGGCAGAACTTACCTCAGCAGAGTTGGCTGAATTCTGGACACCAGCAAATCCATGTCCTCCAGCTGAATCAAAAATCTATTTTAAAATATTACAGATAAATAAATAGTTTAAACAATTAAACCCTTTTATTTCTTACCTACCTCCAAAGTAGATTCTTTGAAAAAATAAAAAATGAAAACTAAATGAATAAATATATATCAATCTGCGAACCCCCAGCAATATTTTTGTACTTTCTATTGCTTTATTCTGGTTAGAAGTAGTATTAAAGATATAAAAATCTCACTCTATAATGAAAATATAAGCTAGTTTTCTCTTTCAGGCTACATGCACACTCACATTCAAATATGTACAAAAGCATCCATGTCCTTATTTTTCCCATCTACTGTTTAGCAATAAGATAAATTTACCTTCAATTCATGCACTATGCTCAAAGTTATAGTTACACCCTTCAGCATAGTGTTAGTTACAGCTAAAAATCTCATAATGATTTAAAGGAACTATTTAAAATCCTTGTTGCTGTCTTCTAAAACTTCTTGCCCTACAGCTTTTCGTCTCTTCTAACTGAGCAGTTAGCTTGACACTATCAATGGAAACTTTTAGCTTAGCTTTAGAGGCATACTTGACCCAAACCCCACACTATTAAGTAATGAAAATAGCTGACTACTGTGTCTGCTCTGGAAGCGATGACAGCAGAAACTGAGGCTTACGTTCCCCATCTGTTTTGAAAGCTTAACTACTAGTCTCTCACAAAGGTGTTAGGCTTATTCATGAAATTTTTTAACATCCAATAAATGGTTATGGTTACAATCAGCTATTTTGGTGATAAGGGTTGTATTGTATGAACACACCAACAGATCTATATGGTTTATACACAATGTTGAGATTTTCGGGTAATAACATTACAATTCTGAAGTGAAAATATAAACAACTTTTTCAAAACTCCTTCTGCAGTCAACAAATCAGGACAATATTACACTTAGGTCTACGCCTTTTTGTTTAGGCTTTTCTTTCTTTCCTTTTTTTGCTGTTGTTGCACTAACAAAAGCCTTTCAGATAATCCAAGACAACAGTCTCTCTCTTAAAATTTCATAAGAAATCCAGTTTCTGCCAATGCAAATGAAGGGCACAACTTCTGAACTTCCTCTTCCTTGTCTCAACGCACAGACCTAATCAAAGTATTTTATTGTTTATTATTTCTCAAAACAGTTTATCATTTAGACACAAGAAAGCAGATAAGCATTTAAGAAACTGGGGATAATGTGAGCTTAGACATCCCCCATCTGCTGTAGTGCAGTTTTATTAACTGATTTGTAAAACACTGAGCCACTTCATTAATGTTTACAAAAGCCTCTCAGCGTAGAAACTCTGAACCTCTTGTTTCTTATTTTATACCATAAAATCAAACTTAATATAAAATAAAAAACTTCTGGGACACAACTATGGTCCAGACTATACCATCTAATTTTGAAGCTAAGGTATGGCAGAAGAAAACACACCAGCTACAGTCAAATGAACTTTACATCCAAGAAGGCAAGACTTTTTTAACCTATTGTCCGACAGATATCAAAGCACAATGAGCAGAGAAGTGAGCTCCACTTCTCAGCTTAACCCAGTTTCCCAGTAGGCTTAAAGAGATGACAAGACAGACAGCCTCATGCCTATTCCAATTTTGATATACAATATTCAATTACGTGTATACATAGAAGTCTGAACAAGGACGTGTCCCCCTTTTCAGCCACCTTCTAGGTTCAGGGTCAGTTTTCAATCCATGTCCTTAAAAACCCCCCACTTTTATGGGTATGAGTCACAGCCCAGTGTTATTCAAATGCAGCACTCAGCATTTATATTTCTTTAATTTTATTGTAGGATGTTTACTTTAAAAAAAAATATCAAATAAATACAAGAATCTCAGCTCTTAGATGAAAATAAACACATTTTTGGATCAGCTGTTTGCAAGGTTTGTAATTGGGAGGGTGAGGAAGATGTTGGGAACACCTCTGCATGCTCCAGGGCTCTCTCCTCTGTGCTTGGAAAAGCACTGGGAAGGCAGCAGAATCCTCCTCTACTTGCCACAGAAATAAGTCTCTCTGTCCCCTGAGCTCCACAGAATCCCCTTCATGGGCTATAAAACAGAGGAGAATGTATTACCCCGTTAAGATAGTGCAAGGTATCGGCTCCACTGGGAACTGAGCTGAGGGGCACAATATCCCTTCCCTCAAGGCTCTTACTAATAAAGAAATAGTGGTGCAGGACTCACAGACTGGCCTCACCCGCTGAGGAACATGGGGGAAATTATGTGGAAAGGATGATCCAGAGAAAATTTCTCTTTCAGTTCCCTCTTACAGAAGACAAACTTGGTTTTTATTCTTATTTGATTGCACCATGCAAACACATCTCAATCGATATGATAAAATGTGTTAACAGTCACCCCAAGAAACTTCATCCCAGTGTAACACACAGATGAATATTTACCTATTAAACCACTAGACCAGAAAATCCTGACATGTTATTTTGCAACATTAAATCTGTTGCATCAGCTCCGGGACTACTGCAGTGTGTGTGCAGATTGGCTTGCTTAAATATTCCACAGGCAGGTTACCACACATGCAAGAACAGCTGATTTTTTAAGTGCTGATCATAGATTTTTGACTAATAAAATCAAAGCACAAGGGCCAGGGAACAGCAGGAACAGTCACCTACTGGATAATGCACAAAAATGCATTTTTTTCAGGAGAAACAGCAGACGTGGCAGACACTAGTGAAAGTATTTAATGCTCTGAGTGTGGGTGCAGCTCTGCACCTTCCTCACTGTCAAGGAAGTGTCTCTGCTGTTATTCACCTTTTTTTTTTTCATTTTGTTTTTCAGGGAGAAGGCAGTGAACTTTTGTTTCACATTTACTTGGGTTTTGATTGAGGAAATACAGACTCCTGAAGTGTGGGGTTTACACTAAATGCGTGTGTGGGCCACTAAGAGAAAAAGAGCCTGCGAGATGCTGCAGCTTCATGAGCAGTGAGGCAGCCATTCAGCAGGGGCACACAGAAGGCCAGCTCCTCTCCCCGGGGCCAACCAACCCCACCATGTCAAACCTGACTTCAGCTGGTGTCATCTGGCACAGCTTTACTTGTCAGCTCTCTGCCCTCGCAGATAGCCTCCTGTGTGACAGTGGTCTTCTCCTCCTGGCTTAAGTGTCCTCCCAGGCAGGGTGTGTTGCTTTGAGAGAGCATGCCATGTCTGTCTTTGCAGAAGTCTCTCCTCTTTTGTCCTTGATGACTCATCTGTGTTACCCTACATTAAATTGCTGTAGTATTTCAGAGTTCCAGCAAAACACCACGCACGCAGGTTATCTCCAAAGAAAACCTACTTCCAGTTCGCAATGTGCCAGAAGGCAGGCTTTCACAGAATCATAGGATGGTTTAGGTTGGAAGGGACCTTAAGAATCATCCAGTTCCAACACATCTGCTATTGTCTCGTGCTGCTGATTAAAAACTAACCTACTGGGTCACAACTTCTCATTCACCAATCTGATTTATCCCAAAGAAATCCAAAATTAGGTATAAACTCTTCACAAGCGGAGTGCCCACTGCAAGTCTGCCACATCTACTGAAACTGTGAATGCAAATGTGATGGACAGACATCTCACACCCTGTACATAAACAGCACCTCGTAGGATAAACCCCAGCAGAAACAAGCCCCAGGCAAAGACCTACCTGAGTTATGGAAGGTCGCTTTTCTTTTCCTTTTCTTGCCAACGTGTCCAGTCCTTTTAGCGAAGAAAATAAACCTTTCTTATTTCGGACTCTTTGTGACAGAGATAGGGTACGTTTCCTGAGAGCAGCTTCATCCCTGGAGCAGATCTATTTAAACACAGACAGGCCTTCCTATATCACTTTCATAAGAGCAAAATACTGACAGTTATTTCAATTTAAGGCACCAAACGATAGTTACTTCAGTTGAAGTCAGTGTAATATGCCAAGGTGCAAGAATAGTGTTTTAAGCTTTCAGCAGTGATGCTTGCTTTGGTATTCCAATGGTGTGATAGAGTGATTTTTTTTTGTCATGGGCCAGATTAGCAGGTCATAGGAAGGTAAGAACTGAGAAAAAATATTGCTCTGTACAACAGAAGAAGTTAATGAAAAGACTCCAGAGAAGAGTGATAACCTATCATTCAGATATGAAATTGCTAGAGGAAGACAGACTCAAAATTGCCAAACATAGGAGATAAACATGCTATGGCACTGAGTTATTAACAAGCAAACCACACAGATAAAAAACAGTGGCAGAGAACCACATTCCCTGACAGGACTTTCAGGACTACTATTCAGATTGACTTCTCATGTGGGCCACCCTCTCTGCCAAGGTCAGCCTTGCAGCCCTGCCAGGGTTAAAGAGCAGAGGCAAACCTGCTACTGCCGCACTTCACTTAAATCTGACAGAGTGACAACAGCTTAGAGCAGCTGTAGATGTCCCTCATTCTTCTCTGCAAACACAGGCCACAGTTCTTAAAGAGTGACTTATGATTTTGGATTCTGTCTAGTTTTAGCCCATTCTAAAATTGCTTCCTCTTTGGGAGGGTATCAAACTGTTTCTGAAAAACAGAGTCATCCGGAACCTCCAAAAAAAATCATCTCAGCCCAGAGGAACTTGAATCACTTTTAGAAATGTCAGTGTTAGGTTCTTTTCACCCTAAGTGACCGGGCTTCTGCACACTTCAAACTCTGAACTCAGTGGAGGTGAAATCGCAGTGACAAAATTTCAACACAATGACTCATCTACATCTGAAGAATTTTTTTGTTTCTTTTTTAGCTATAGGTCAGAAGTACCCAATTTTGGAGTCCTCAGGGACCAATAGATAAGTTATGGCCATGCCCTTAGAGTTTTGAAGTCTGCGTCTATAGAAGAAAATCTGTTTTTTTTGCAGTCAAGGAACAGTCAGAAACAGTGAGAGGGGAACAGGACTGTTTGAACCAATGCATGTGGATGTAGCCATGTATTATCCCAGCACAATTCCACATCTAAGTACAATATTAACGGTGTCTTTGTGTAACGCACCCATGAGAAGTGCATTTGGACTTACCAGTGCATGGAAGGATGAGACTGAGAGAATGCCGAGCCGCCCCAGTGACAATTTTGAAGGACGACTGGCAGCAGCCAAAAGGCTCTTTGGGTTTGGGAGCTCCCCACCTTGCAAACTGGCTAGGTAACATCGCATTCGGAAGAGGTCCATATTAAATTTTTCCAGGTTCTGTTCCCATTGCTGGATCTGTTTAGAAATAAAAAGGGACAATTATAAGGGGAAAAATGTCTTTGTGGGCTGCACTGAAAATTTGAGCTCTTCCACAAACCCATAGTAAATTACTTTCATCTGGTGGTATATGGATTAGATTAGTTATTCCCTGCCAAAACACATTCAGTCATATTGTGTTACATCAACCCAAAAGATGGCTTGAAATAAAACAAAGCTGGTGGTCTTAAATGCATACTGACAAGGCAAACATACCATGAACTTGGGGTAGTTTGATAGCCACAAAAGCAGTTACATAAAAACACAGCCTTGTGGTTCATGAAGGTTTTTTGTCTTTTTCTTTTTATTTTTTTCTTTTTTTTTTCCCCTTCCCTCTCTCTTTTTGGAGATTAGTTTTGTTCCCCTCATTTTCCTGAGCTTAGACTGTATAGCTGGCTGGCTGAAAGCAAAGCTGCATAGCTACACTAACGCACTACGCCAAGTGAAGTAGCTGCACTCATAGGTCCTGCTCATTCTTTACCATCATCCTATGGCCTCACCATCTGTAAACAGGAGGCAGCATTGGCAACGCAAGCATGTGCGGTTCTTTGCCTGACTAATAGGTTAAGACATGCTTAGGCTCAGGCAAACTGCAAAAATGAGCTATACATGTCCAGCAGGAATCACTGCACCCAAAGCGAGAATGTATACATCCCTTCATGCAATTTTTAAACATATCTAAGACAGGCACATACAGAGGTTTAAAGACAACCTAATGCAATTTCCATGTAAAATTAGGAAAGTGAATTTTTATTAATATGTATTAGACAAATTAGACAAAGTTCTAAGTCAAGATGAAGATGAAAGATTTTAAGTATTCGTGTAGATACACACTCATCTACACAAAGGCATATTCTTATGCAATGCACAAAAGCCAAATTCTGCTTTTCATTTCCCCAACTCACAGATGGGTAGTTGCAGCTAAAATTTGCCCCACAGAGTACAATGCACATTAACACCACTTAAAAGTACAATGAAAAAGGCAGATGTGTTTAAGAGAGTTGGCCCACCCTCACATGGGAAGGCAGAAAAGACACATGCATTAGGTTAATGTACACTAAGTTTGTGTACTGAAGATTGTTAAAGTCCCCTGACAATGCTGATCTTTCGATATCAACTCCAATCACTGCATGTTGGTTCTTCAACAGGTGGTTTAGGGCTGCAGAGAAAGTTCAAGTTTTCTCTAATGTGCATTGACTTCATACCATTCACGGGCACACCCTGCCTGTCCCTATGCCCACAGGACATTATCACCTCACACTGAGATTAGCCAAGGTTGGGACAAGCACCTTTGTGCCTCAGAAAACAGGCTGATAAATATAATAAAAATCTCAGGTGAACTTACATCTGGCAGGCTCATTTAGAAGCTGAATCAGTTCAATTTCCTTATAATGCTGCCAAATACCACTAGAACTAATCCCGTCTCTTTCAACAATGAAGAAGTGAGCAGTGAAAGGGTGAAAAAGGCCCTCTTAACAAAACAGTACTAAGATTATACTACAACCAAGACCTTACTTGTTCTGGCTTCCTTACATGTGCACTCACTAACTGTGGCATCAGTTATGGCTACACTTTTGGAAGTAAGAGGTAATCTTATTCGGCAGGGAAGATGAATAAAGAGAAGACAATATGTCACCTTGTACGTCAAGAAATGCAAAATTATAATTTACAGTACACTTAAAAAGAAAAATTATCTTTCAAGGAATGACTATTCAAAGCAAACGATAGCATTTCCAAAAGCTTATCACAAGAGCAATGTACAAAAATCCAGAGAAAAAGGTCAGAGAGACACATAACGAAGATGCCTCCTCTCATCTCTCACCACAGACATTCACAACATGCATCCTTCGTGCCTCAGAAAGAGTAATAATTTTTTTTCTTGGCTTTCTTTGATCATTACCCTTTCCTTTGAATTCTTTGTGCTCTCAGACACTCCTCACAGAGCATTTTTCTGCTCACCAGTACGTTACGCATGAGATTACTCCAGTAAGAGGTTTTGTGGTGAGCACTTTCTCTGTGTTGACACCCAATGAGAACAAAAACATGGCTGTCAGCTTTTCACAAAGAGAAAAGTACAAACTCAGGTGAAGTCTTTCCCTTTGCAATGACACCTCCATGGGCAAAGAGCCAGGCCAACTTTGAATTGCTCAGGAACAGAGCAAGGCTTGTTCTGGGAGTTGCTGGAGTGGAGCATCCTGTCCCCTCTGAGCACAAGCTGAACATAGGCATCCTTGTTTCTGAGGCCTTCTTCAAAATCCCCATTAAACATTTGTACTACGTTGTATTTTAAAATGAAGATAATCTAAGACGGGGGAGTGGGGTACAACATGAGGACATTCTGAAGAAATAATTAAATTACATTGTTTATCAGTCACACAGGATGCTAGCTAATCAGCTCCAAAAGCGTCAGTAATCACAATGTTACATTTAATGGCATTAGCAAAAGCTGTAGGCAGGGAATTTCTGGGATTGTCTTGTAGTCTTATCAAAACCAGGGATGTCTGGAACCAATTGGAGACCACGAACCAATACCAGCTGCTATTTGTCTAAGCCTTTTAAACTATGATAATTCTTCCTGAAGATTTATATTCTTGAAGACTAAACGGGGGAAGCACACAAATACAAAAGCAACGACTTCAAAGCGCAGCATGACCTGGTCCACAAAGTTAATTTACAGCCTACAGACAGAGCTGCTGCGATCCTTATTCTGCTATTGTGTGAGGCAAATCTCTGTCCCACGTGGGGGGACTGCCCAAGAGATGGCTCAAGGACTTCATTTCATCGTGCCCAGACAAAACAGCCCATTTGAAATCCTCTCAAAAGCAAAGGGGGGAAAGTGGATGCACCAGACAGCCGTGAAATCAGGAATGGGTGACAAAGGCTAACAGCAGCATGAGGAGAGTCTGCAAAGAGATAAGAGATATGGCCTGAGGTGTGATGTGCCTAAACAAACGAGCAGACACGAAACACTCCCCACATGAGCTGCTCGGCTGTTGCGCCTGCCTTACACCATCAGCTACAGCTCCCAGGGGCATCCAAACCCATCCTCTATCAGTCATGGCTTCAAAACCTCCACACGAATTCTAGGAAAAGCATGAAAGGTTTTTCCTAGAGGAAAGGGAGGGTGTTGTTCTTGGTACAGATTTCTGGGTTTAGCTGCGGCATGGGAGAGGGTGGGAGAATGGCAAGGAGGGGCCATCCAAATAAGCTCATTCAGCCTAACAGGATGTCTATAAGCTAGAGAGAAAAAGGAGGCTGGGGCAGAGAGATGGAAAGGATTAAAATGTGGGAAGCCCCAAGAATTAGGGCCATGATTTTTTTAGTCTAGGCCACCAGGAGAACTCATGCAAGAAAGGGACAGGACAAGAACATGCTCTACTTAGGAACAAGACAGTGCTGAGTGATGAGCTTTTGCATAGAGAGACATAGCTCAGGAATGAGTCTGTAAGAGTTAACAGATAAAGGAACACCGGCATGGTACACTTTTGGCAGTACTTTACCAGGAATGATCATTTTCAGAACATAAATAGTCAATTCTCCTCCAGGCTAGTGAGAAATCTATTCAGACACTAAGAAAAAATGGTAAATTGATTACATTTTAAATCACACAAACAGATGTGCTCAAGGAAGATGCTGAAAAGCAGGTCTCTTAATTCAATAAGCCTGCTCAGTTTTACATAGGTAAACTCTAAAATGGGAGCTTGGGAAAAGCAAGTTAAATAAATTTCGACCATACAATACAGATCAGAAGTTTTCAGCAGGTGATATGGGGATCCATAGTTCCTAAGTGCTATATAGTCCTCTATACAGGTGACGTATCTGCTGGCACCTCCACTTGAACATGCTTAGGGTTTGCAGACTGCAGAAGGGAGGGCCCCAACAGTCCTCATAAAAGCAGCAACAGCAGCGTGGCTCATGAAGGGTCTGTGGCTCCTCACCCTTCTGATAGCAGGGTGCAAAGAGCATCTTTTACGGGGCTGGGGAAGGACTGTCTCCTTTTCAATCATCAGTTCTGTACAGACTAAGAGAGCTCAGCGCAATAAAAACCCAAATGAGTATGTGAATCACAGCATCGTTATGGTTGAAAACGAGCTCTGAGATCACCAAGTCCAACCATACACAGAAACCCAACCCACTCCATACAATTTCTGCCACTAGAGTATTCCCTCAAGTGCCACATCTAGTCGTTTCTTAAATAACTCCAGGGACGATGACTCCACCACCTCCCTGGGCAGGCTATTCCAGTGTCTGACCACTCTTTCAGTAAAGTAATTCTTCCACTGAGGGAAAGCAGTGCCAGAAATGAAACCACATCAACTCAAGGTAGTAATACTTCAAGGACCTAGAGAAAGGATGGAAGAAACTTCCTTAACAGCTCACCTGATAACATAATACCAGTTTTTCACTTCATGTTTATTTAAGGCAGCGCAGACAAAAAGATGCAGAGTGAGGAGAGCCTTCTCTCAGTGCTTAAGCCTTTATAGTTTAATAAAAGTTCTAACACCATATAGAAACATGAGCTCCTACTAACACAATTCACTAGCTATAGCAGTAAAAAATTCCGAATTTTCCCCTACACACATCTTCTGCCCAGATGGAAAGTGTCTCTGCAAGCTGATGTAGGGAACTGTATGGATTTAAAAGAAACTTCTGCTGCTCTTTTATATGAACAGCTTTTCAACCGCATTACAAACAACACCAAACTCTTTGCATTCCAGTCCCTGGTTCTCAGACAAAATTCATATTGTACCCATCTGGATAAATGAGTCACTTGGTTTCTGGGGACAACGCAAAGGCTTTTATTGTCATTACTTCCTAAAGAGAACTCAAAGAAGAAAAAACATCACTTTTCCAGAAATTCCATTACTTTAAAGGGCACTACAGAGATACTGCCATAACTTCTAACTCAAAGAAATAAAAAAGGGAACATAATAAGAGTACAACAGCAATGATGAGCAATTAGCAATACCCTTTATTCCTCATTCTGCCTAATGAGTTAAAGAAAGGTTTAAGACAACTTCCTGATAAAGCTTTTTGCTTTTTTTTTTTTCTTTTTTTTCCCCCACAAGTGTAATTTCTGCTTGTTTTGGCAGGACAGAATTTTCGTAATTTCTACCAAAACAGAGAGAGGAAATCTTATTCCCAATACCACCGATAGCACAAAAGTGCACCCACGTGCACCTAGTTTACATTCCTGTCAATAACCTGATTGAAAACGGTAGTATCAGATGTATGCCTATAGCTAGGGATGTAATTAAGAAAGCCACTGAATCTTATTATACAGCTGCCCCTCCCCAAAAACCAGAAGACCAGCCCTTTCTGTACACACTCTCTCACCAGCTTCATTGTATGAAATACAATATAACTCCACATTCAGTAACAGTTTATTCATTTTTCATCATTTTGTACTAAAACATTGTGAAACAAAGATGGAAATTCACCCATCTGCAAAACAGAAATTACAGCAGTGAGGGTAATGAAGATGACCTTCCTTAACTTTCTGGCTGCCTACCCACTTTATTTTTTAGCGACAGCCTCCTACTACTAAAGAGAAGGATTTTGCTAATGATGTAGGGAGGGACCAACTGACACTGAAGAGTGACACCTGAAAAGAAATAGTACTGAACCTCTCAGAAAGCAGGGCTTTGCTCTAGCTAGTTCAAAGACCACCCATCTGAAGATCTGTTCCAACAAGTTTAGGTAATGTTTTTTACTTTAGGAGGGCATGGAAGAAAGAAAAGTTACTGTGCATGGTGATTCAAGTTGAATTTGTACACGGCACAACTGGCAAGTGCTAGTGAAGTTCCCTGAAAAGATGTTCCCTGAAAAGTGTTACCATGAGTTTTCAGCTGAATGTCAGACAATATCTCATCAGGTGCTTTATAGAAAATTCAGACGTGAAATTTGGGCTTTGGGGAGGCTGAAGAATAAAATTCCCTAAAGCATTCCAATAATCTTCCTATAAATGTGGAGAAAACAGAAGGCATCAGGTACATTTTAAACAAAAAAAGGTAATGAAGTTACGCTCTGTGTGAAAAGCCAAAGATCACTGCAGGGAAGGGAAGAAAGGCACTAATGGATTTAATGATTACCCAGAGTAAACAGATCACCATCTTACTGATCTCCTCGTTTTTTTTATGGCAACAGATAAACTACTTTTATTTGGAGGATACATATGAAAACTTCCATAAAAAATATCACCAAGCATGTGCCTGTTCTTCTCATTACTGTCTCATCATTTCAGTCATGCCTGCAAGTAAATACCTATGTTCATAACATCTGATAAGTGAAGTACCGTGTGCACAGAAAATATGAATCACATCAGAAACCCCTGAATAGCTTGGAAAACATGATTATACTAACATATTAAAATTTGAAGAGAAAAACCCAGAATGCTTTCAAGCAACTATTATTTATATTATCGTTCTAAAGTGAGACAACAGATTTATGTACCAAGTACATAAAGTACACTCAGAGCTGCGGTGCCATCACTGTGAGGTAGATTTTCTATCCCATTAAAACCAGTTCTACAGGCAGAGATGGCCCCACTTTTGACTTAATGGGCGATATTTTGTTAAAAGAGCGTGAGAATAAATGCTATGGATAAGAGTTAGCTCTGAATAAAAGCTATTAATCCCTTTCACTACCTTCAGCAGCAGTTAGACAGGGCTCCGTATTCACAGCAATGATTTCTCTAGCAGGTTAAAGATCTAGGAAAACTAAGATATTTTTTTTTAAACATGGGCTTCAAAATTCATCTCGGCGCCAGGGGATTTTCAAACTTGCTACCTTTTGTCCTAATTCTCTTCAGTTTTGTGGAGAAGTTAGACCCCGGGGGAATGCCACCACCCACAACATATTTATTGCATATACTACCGTAAACACACATGGCTGAAGGTAGTATGAGCAGACTTGGGATTTCCAGCTATGCTGCCAGTGGCCTACTGGGACTGGCTGCTGTATGTACACAGCTCTCACAGATCCTTCATTGATCTCTTCTGAACCCTGAAGCCCAATGATACCAATAGCTACGTGAAGAGCTGCCACTTTCTCTTAAACAGGTATAAGTTTATTATTATTATTGTACCAGTAAACCCAGATGGAGAGAATCCCTCACGTAG
Source organism: Jacana jacana (assembly GCA_013400555.1). Classification (NCBI taxonomy): domain Eukaryota; kingdom Metazoa; phylum Chordata; class Aves; order Charadriiformes; family Jacanidae; genus Jacana; species Jacana jacana. Next base: position 191,070 of record VZTM01030340.1, on the reverse strand, counting down.
GCCACAAAGCTGAAGACATTTCTCAACCAGCTGGATAGCATCAAGTCTCTAAAAGAATCAGTTCTCCAAAAACCCAACATTTTCCATGTCAGATTTTCTTTGTTTGCACTTCTGTTTCGCGCTATCTTTATCAATTGCTAACCTGCAAATCCACCAAATTTAAAAGATCATATTGGATGAGATTCTACAGTTCACTTGCTGGACAGCAAAAAGGAACATTTATGTATGTTTTAGAAATTATTATGTACATATAGAAATTTTAGAAGTCCAGGTTTCCTTACTGCAACTGCCTTTCAGGTGATAATAACTGCAAAACAAGAAAAAGCTTTGCTTGCTTGTAAAGCCCTGTAAATTATTAAGTCTTTACCAGAGAAGTATTGGTTTTAAATCAATGCAGATGTGAAAGAAAATAGACATTTGAGGTTGGCTGGTTGCTTTTCTGAGGAAGAGGAAGGAAAAGAGAAAGGATCTGGAAATCAGTTTCCAAGACAATTCCCCAGTGGAAATAAACTAACACTGCGCCTCAACTTTCTACACAAAAACTATCACAGTCCTTCTGAAGTCAATCAGAGCAACTTCACTAACTTCCCAAAATATATCACCAGTGAAGTTTTCCAGCACAGGATGTAGGGCATGCTTATAAACTGCAGTTTTGGCAACATAATATATTTTAGCATGGAGGAATAGTAACTGCCACATCATTGAAAACACTACCAAATTTACACAAAACCAAATCCAGAGTTTATATTCCTCTTATTACTCAAAGTGGGCAAAAGACAAACCAAACAACCACAGTTACTAAACAAATGAGCTACATACACGCAATTTTTTCCCTCAGGAATAATGTTTTTTTCAAAATTGTTAGCTTACTAAGTATCCTAAGAATTCTCAGTTACTAATTACATCAAGATTTTTTTTTTCTTTGCAAAAGCCAATCTGATGAGACATCCAATCAAAAGATTAGGAAACCCAGTTATCGACTTTTCTCTGAAGTGACTTTGCAATAAGCCTTCAGCAATTGTAATGAGAGATTTTATAGAGATCAAAGGGATCAAGACTGGAGAAAAAGCTCATTATGATTTATTGTTAGCTAACTGGTGGATGTTTGCACATGATCCATCTCACTCATCTCACTGTTTTGCCCTCATTCATGCTTTGAGACATTCATAGACAGAAGATGAACAAGAATAAATCTTCTCTCAGCCCTAGAGATAGATTTCAGTTTAGCAGAACTCAGCCAACTTCAAGGGTCTGAGTTGGAAAAACATGGCAGCTGTTCAAGGACAGAACATCTAATTAGCTGATATTAAAAGAATCATTAATACTCTTCAGCTGACTCTGAGTAAACAACCAGCATCAGTATGTAAAGGGAAGAGGGATAAATTAAGTTAATATACATTAATGATTTTCCTCAGTGCATCATGTTACATGTGCTAGACATCTATAGACATCTGTATATTCTTCTAGGTCTCAAAACCTACTGCAGATCCTTAACATTTTTCCTCCTCTATCCACCTCACTAGGCTCTGGACCATGAAATAAAGTGACCTGGAAACAAATTATGAACATCTGAGCACTCAAAAGGCTTACAAACATCTGCACCACAATTTCCAATGCAAACCTACGTACTTACTGAATTCTGCTCATATAGTTTCCAACTGAAGTGTGCTACAGGAGCTTGACAGTCAGTACCAGTCAGTCTGCCCTTCCTCAAGTTCAAACCAGTATAGTAAGAATTTTAAATAGTATAAGCATCAAATTCATGAAACTAAAAATGTTCCATTAACCAAAGAAACATCATTATGCTGTATTGGATCAAAGGAAATGAACTTTGGTTGCTACTCAAGAGGCCATAATGGGCAGCCTACAGTAATGACAGAGCAATACCTACTCTGACTGGAAAGGCAAGTAGGGATGGGCTCTCAAATACCAGCCAATGAATTCAAATTGTCAGATATCTACTGTTAATGGCCTAATAAAATTAAATATAGAGCAGCCTCAGTCTACAGACCTATTAGGCTAAACTACTAAACTAGTTCAGTACACAAGAGGCCCTGGGTAGTGAAGTCTTAGCCTGAACGCTAAGCGTGTCTCATTAAAGCATCTTTTGCCAGATGCTGCCTGCAAAACTGGAAACATGGACAAGACATCAATGCCTCAAGATGTACTTCCATAATCATAGAATCATAGAATCATTTAGGTTGGAAGAGACCCCTGGGATCATCAA
>VZTM01030340.1:149738-184323 GCA_013400555.1 Jacana jacana | reverse complement strand
GTAATAAAAAAAAACATAAGGAAAAAGTAAGTTCTGGATCTCCCATTTGAGTGCTCTTACATTAATGCATTTCTGAATTAAGACACCTTTCAATGCAAGGAACATCAGTTCTTCCCCTCTTTTGAAATAGTGAAAAAAATATCTTCTAAACTGGAAAAGAGTCAAAGTTAATGATGAATTTGTCAATAGAAGTTGGACAGATATCTAGTAGGGACACAACAACCATCCGTGGACTTAAAAAAATTAAACAGGATACANCTTCAAACAACATACTTAGGGAATAAACTTCTCAAAGTTAAACCAGATTTCCTTAAATCTACCTGCAAATTGGAGACTAAGCCAATACTGAGTAATTTAAAGCAGTTTAGAGGGGCTGAGTTTGAGCATGTTTAGTCTTGTAAACAGCATAAAGTCTAAGCTACGAAACTTGCATCCAGAAAACAAACGTCACCTTTGATGATGACAATTCTAAGTGTAACAAGAGGAATTACTTCTAGACAACAGCAGTATGACTACATCGCCATGTTGCCTTTGGTAGTGAAGCTGGCTCAAAAAGGGTCTGTCCCCTCCATCCCCACCAGCCTTTCATTCTTGCCACACAGTTCAATCCACTGTCCTCTGAGACGCACTGATTTGTCTATTCAACTTCATTACTAAAACAATCTAATTCGAAACTAGATTTTTCAATAATTTCTTAGGCTAGATTTGCATTCAGGGGAAATATGAAAATAAACCCCACTTTCCCCTCTGGAAATTTTTTTTTGTATTTCTTTTTTAATTTGGAAGACAAATTAATACTATGCTATGGCTGAATGTTTAACCTGGAAGAACTAAGACCAGATGCTACAAATACATTTTGAAAACTGAGAATAACCTAAAGCATTTAGAAAAATCTGAGGCTAATGGTGGATTCTCCAGCAAGGCAAGCCTTCTCCAAAAGATATGCTCAAATTTGTTCAGGAATTAATTTAGAGAAGACCTAGGGTTGCATTACATAGCAAGTCAGACTAAATGATCACAGTGGTGCCTTAGGGCGTAGCAATCCATGAATATATTACTGCTGTAAGCCTTATACATATTCAGGACTTAAAATTCAACCAATACAAGAATTAAGTCAGCTACAGCTTTGTCATTTCTCTAGCAAGCTTTTTCTTGTTGTTTTTCCTTCAAATAAAAGTGGCACCACAACATGGGGCAGTACCAAAACTGACATTCTGGGCTGACTTGCTGCTTTTCAGGCTGTGGGTGTTTCTCTGTGTGACAATCTGTGTGTTCATATGCACACACAAACACACCGAGGAAGTGCCTATCAAGGGGACATAGCAAAACCTACAAAACAGAAATGTTTCCTCTGTGGGTGCTTTTAAAGTAATTGGGTAAAAACAGAGTTCAACCTTTGTTTTAGCAAGTCTCTAATATTTACACTTAACACTGTATTAAAAATCCCAGACATGTCATCCAGTCGTAAAATCAAGGGGAGCTTCTTAAAAGGTCAAAACTGAAATCAGAATCAAAAATGAAGGTTTTTTGATTCGGTCTGAGAAGGGGGAAAGCTGAGTCTACTAGAGTTTATGAGACACATTAGCTTTAAAAAGTTATGAGGTGGAATACACCTCACACACCCCAAGTCTAAAGTGTATGAAAAGTCAGATGGATTTCATCACATTCTGAGAATATATATACATGTGTATCAGAGGTGACTGACCAAATAATCTCATGACTGAAAAGTTTTCAAAGAAAGAAATTGAATATATAGAAATGCCTCTCCTCTAGTGCAACTTTTCCTACTTTACCTACTGCCTAGAGTGTCTGGCAGAATAGGGCTAAGAGCAAATCCTATAGCGTTGGTCCTATCCTTTCCCTATAGCAGCTCTCACTTGATCTTCTTTATGACACAGAAACATTTGTAGATCTCTACAGCTGGATATGGTTTGCTACGCCGCATATCAGGGATGGCTCTTCTGTCATCATTTCGACATAACAGGCCAAACTAAACCAACAGAACCAAGGCCCCTCTTGCATTCAGCAGCAGCAACAGGACTGGTATAACCATTTCCACTTTGGCATTTTAGCAAAATACAAACACAGTTCTATTTTAAACTCTCATATTTCCCCCTATGTGTTATCAAAAAGGTAACTAAAGATATGTCATTTTCTATCCTGACAGTTCACATGTACATAAAAATGAAGGGCATGCCTGTGTGTTCAGGTGTTGGCATCTTTGGGTCAAGACAAGTGATCCCTGGAAGGAGCAATTTTCATAAACTGACAGACCCACTGGGACTGATTATCATCCAAGTATTTTAATCAAATCTTGAACTGAAGGGGGAGCACAATGGGAAAGCAGTTTCCGTCATTAAAATAAACTAATTAGACAGGACAGATGGAAAAGAGAGTTCCTCTTGTTAAAGGGTTACTATTCAAGCTTAGGTCTTGGTGGCCCTGAAAGCAGAGCAGAGGCCCCAGGACATGTATATTTTGAAGTCTGGCAGGTAACCAGATGGTTATAAGCCTTCTGCATATTTATAATTAAACACATCTCCACAGAGTGCAAAGAAACATGCTGTTCTCCATTTGCATATGTGGCTATTTTAAGTCATATTTTAAAATATCTTGGCTATTTAAACTTCAAGAACAAATTAAATACAGATTTATTCAAAACCCTGTATAAGGAGAACCAAAGCAAGCGTCTTGATCTTGATATAGTGTATTATGAAAACAGAACTACGCCTTGATATCCAGACAGGCAAGTGTATTTTGGCACCAGAAGTCTCCACAGGACAATAAAGGTACAAGATCAAGGAAATGAGGAATGTATACTTAAAACAGCTAACAGAGCGGAAGGGGTTCTGCACCACAAGTTCAGCCATAGCACCCATCTGAAGCAAAAAGTGTTGTATCTATACTACTTATAATGTTAGAAGCTTATAAAGCTTTTCACAGAGAATTTTACTATTCCTTTTTCATAGCTGGGAAAAGTCAGATAGCAAGAAGAGATGTGACTTGTTCAAAGTCACCCATAAGCCAGTTTTACAGAAAAGAGCCAAACTTGAAGCACCTAAATTCCTTCACAGAGCTCATTATCCCAGAAATGCATGAACTACGAGTTTATAATGTACTTCAGTTTAGAGTTTTGATAAGGTTGTTTAGAAACTACTTGAATTTTAGAAGAAGCAGATCAAACTTATAGTCATACTCCATAATGCAAACACATAAAATAAGGGGGTGGCATTCAGATATTTTTTTCCCTTTGTATACACTGCTTCTAAGCATGAATCATGCTATCTGATGATCAGGAGGAGTGATTTAAACTGTTAAGACTGCCTACATTTTGATCCTTTGATAACAGGTCTCTGAATTATTAGGCAGAATTACTACATTCTTGTGAATTTGATTCTTTGAAATCAGCAGTATCAAGGATAGCATTCCCAGGACTTGCTGTTTGCTGTTCATTTTTCTCCAGGCCTACACCCATGTAGAATTTTGAAAAGGGCAACCTGTGGGAAAGTTATTATTTTATCTCCTCCAGTCCCAGATACGCTAGGAAATTATTAAGTTTGATCATTTCCTTACTCATTAACTTAGCATTATTTTTACTGAAGGACAAATCCTTTGGATGAAATTCAAAGAAATAAAAATTAAAAAAGGTGGCTATGAACTCACCCATTAAATTCCTCTTCCTCACCACAATAGATGTTATTTTCCTTCTCTCACTTCCTGACACCCGGACACTTCTTGCAGCACACCTATTTGCTCGATTGCTCTGAGCCATCAACACACAAAGCTGAGCACAGCAATCCTACCATGGCCCCTTTGAAGTGGACTGCCTTCCCACAGGGCTGCTTCCCAGCAGGAGCTGCTGAGGGGCATGGAAAGGTGGGCATGATGAAAGCCAGAAGGGGTTGATATGGTGGTGGGAGTGGGCAACGGGAAAGACTATCCAGGGAAAGGAGGGAGACTGGGGAGCCCTGGGAACCGTCTATGGCAGCTAAGCCTTGAGAACCTGCTGCTGCTTCAGCCTTCCTGCCCTGAATCCCACACTTTTCCCATAAATGCTTTAGCACAGGGAGTTCTCCTCTTCGTTACATTGCCACCTGAAGAACTGGAAATGAACTGAACATTTTTATTTAAAGTTGGGGTAAATTAGTATAAAGTTCATAGCAGAGCCCAAGGAACTCTGTGCAGGTGACAGGGTGCCACGGACTTCTCCTTAAATTTTGACTGCTCCCAAGACAGAGGTGTAACTTCTGTATTTTTCTCATATTTGGCTCATTTTGGTCTTTGACCTCAAAACTTCCAAAACCATCTTCTAAACTCCCAATTCTGCGCAAGTACAGGAACTGTGAAGTCAGACAAAACAATTCCCACTACGGCACAAAATGCAAGGCTGCATGTGTAATACCAAAGACGTGAGCACCACCTCGAATCAGTGGGTGAATCGAGGCACGTGCCGCACTTGAGGGTGTGGGTAGACTGTGTAAAGTTAAGCATGAATTTCTGATCCCCCTAAACCTGCTGACAGAAGCCAGCATGCATGAAAAGTTGCTGGGATACAATGAAAGCAACTGCTGCTGCCAAGCCGCAGGAGTAACACAACAGTTTACCTTTGAGCGTGACCCAGTACTGCTTCCACTTCCGCCGTGTTACCAGCTCCAGCTTCTTCTCCTTCTGCAGAGTCACCAGGGGTTTGAAGAACAGCCACCCTGCCTTGCGCACCACTCCTTGCTCTTTCTCATACAGCAAATCCAGCTGCTCCAAGGAGCTGAGGGACTCGCCACTAGAGTCCTCTGTTTCCGATGAGGTCTCGGTGTTCTCCAGGTTTGTCCTGCTCATCTCCAGCTCTCGCATGAAGTTTTCATAAATGTTCTGCCTCAGGGCATCGCTGCTGATGGCGTTGGTGGATTCGCTTCTCTGGGACAAGACATGGCTGGAGCCTGGTGACCACAGCAAAGCAGAGGCCTGTGATGGTGCCAGTGTGTCCGTGGTGAAGTTGTCCATTCTGCTGTCAAAGTATTCATTCCCATCTTTACATTTTGGCTCCTGCACAAAAAGGAAATTGCCAGAGATCAGTCACCAAAGCTGCAATGAACATATACACCCCATTTTGCATTTAAATATTTCATGCTTAGCCACATTCAGTTCCGTCATCAGGGTCCATCCCTTTTCTCCAATACATCAGGCTTTGTTGATGCCACCATTTATGTTTTCTCAAGCAGAACTCCATAAACCCTAACCACCTCGTCTGCGAGCTTTGGTAACTCAAACAGACACCTGTGAGGCATCTCCAAATTCACTAGTAACTACTGGGGCTTCCACTGGCTGAAACCTGATGGACTCCAGGAGACAAGCACATCCTTCGGCTGAAACCCAGGCACTATCATTTACATGCCTGCTTGAGTACAAGCAGGAACAGTGTCACAACAAGTTTCTTTATTATTATGGGCTTTCCAATACTTCGGTGACACTCCATTTGTGCAAGGCAGCTACATTTAGTGTCAGCACAGCTAGGCTGACTTGACCTCTACTTTCTATTTGTTAGATAAACACATAAACTGTGCTTAACCAACACAAAGAAGATCAGAAGTTGAGAATATTTTAAGCTTGTTAGTATTGACCAATAGACAAAAATCTAATCTAACAGAAGATGTGATTTAAAAAAAGAAAGATGTGCTTGCTGAGTGGCATGAATTCAGTCTCTAGACTGCAAAGCTGTCTATTTTCTGACTTGCTGGAAATCTCCTGGGAGCTTGACTATCTTGACAATTGCATTGTGCAACTTCATCCCTGGTATTGAGAGAGATGGTCAATTTTGTTTAAAATGCTCAGGCTGCTGGTATGTTTTCACATTTGCCTTGTGATATGGATGCTAACGTAGGCCCATTTCTTGTCACTGCTTGTCCACACGGGACCTTGTTGGAAGACGAGGCCTTAAGACTTTCCCAGTAATGTGCTGACTGAGCTCACTGTTGAAACCACACCGTTTATCATAAGAAGCCATTTATTGTCTTCCCAACTCAAGCGTTGCTGATGCAATTGAAAAGCAACCAAGATTTAAGAACATACAACACAACAAACCTGCTGCCTTTTACAATAAAAGTGTGAGGGAAGAGGAAAGAAGAGATGGCTATAAGCAATTCCAGAAGTCAAGGTATTACCCTCAGTAATAATAAAGCTATTATTCTTTCAAGTTTAGACTGCCTCTCCAAAAGCATTTATTTGCTCACAGGCTTCTGTACACGAATAAAGTAAACAAACCTTGGTCTCCTGTGAGCTGCCCTCACCGGCAGCTTTGAAAGCAACTACTTTTTTTGTTCCTTTGCTTCCTACTTGCTGCTCTTCAAAACTGCAGTGGAAAAGCTGTACTGTGTTTTGATAGCATCACGATCCCCAGCACACAGCCAAGAGCAACAGTGGGAGAGCATGCCCTCCCAAGCGTCACCAGACAAGCCACTTCTTGAGTAGGAGGACACTGCCGGCCATGGCCTTGCAAAAGCCAGCTTCAGCTGAAACCCCCATACACTTACGGTGCATTGAAGTTCAAGGCTGGCTTTTTCAGATCACCCTGTCTGACGACACAGATACAATTCTCCTGGCAATGGGGCACCTTCCTCGAATCTCATTGCAGAGTCACAGCAGCCTTCTCCAAGACTAACTCCCTAAATATCAACAGTTTTACTTTTTATAGAGTAAAGAGAGAGAAGTTAGGGGAAGGAGGAAGAATAATCACGCATGTAATGTGTTTATGCCCACAAAGTGACTATGACAGGGATCCTACACAACTGCCCCAGCCATCTGCAGTTCGGTGGGAAATTGGAAGCTTTCTCCACCCTCATTTTAATTACTGTCACTGTATGTGTCTGCCAAAAATCCTGTATTTTAATTGTTTGACTATTCTCCAGGAACTGCCAGTATCCTCTAAAAACATGAACATAAAGTTTATTAAGAATATGTATTTCTTTCAGGCCCAAAGCACTAGTAAGAAAAATAATATGAGGTGCATACATGAGGAGGTGTCTGCTGCAAGGGCCAATACTGGAAAAAAAAATAAAAAATAAGGAAAGGTGTGGGATACAGCCAATCTGCTAACAGCCATCAACCACATCCAACCTATCTTTTCCCCATGCACACAGAAAGGGCAAAAATGAGGAAGTACCAGAGCAGAGTAAGGGGACACCAGATCTAAAATGAATATACACACTTTGCCATGGCAATATCACTTGCATTTTATTTTTTTTAATGAACAGAATTGGCAGCCACACAATCTCTGCTGGTCCTTAAGGAGGCTGTCACTGTAGTGGTACTTGGTCACTGCTGAAAAGATCTGACCCAAGTTGCTGCTGGTGATGGTTTCCCCGCCAGTCAACTTTCTACTCATTTTCTCTCTGTTGCATCTAGTGATGATAGAAAACTACCACTGTTTCTGCTCAGCTGCATTCAAACAGGTCTCTCAAACTCTTGAGTTACACCCTGGGACAGTCATAGATAATGCAAAAGATAAAGTGGCTAACTAAGGTACCAATTAGACAAAGTGATGCATATAATAATTAGCTGCAAAGAACAGGGCAGGAAACAATGCAGCCTGCTAAATTCATTAGGACCCAAACTGAAAATAGAATCCAATACCAGTTTGCAAGCCAAATAAAAGGTTGTCTCAATGTACTTTCTTTTAAATTCTCTTTACACCACAATTCAAGGCTCTGGTTTATAAAGTCAGGAAATTTCAGAAATTATTCCCATAAAGAGGCTATTTACTTCATTGAAGAACCTATCCACAGCAGCTGTTTCTGGTGGCTGGATTTTCATTTTGCACGCTGTTTGCTCATTTTCTCCATGGCCTACAGTGGCACACTGAGCTTACACCACCACCCTTTGCAACTATGCAACAGCTCTGCCAAAATTCTGGCCACATGTCTCACATGCAGCACATATACCTTGCTGCTCACACATGATGTGTTGTGTTACAGCTTCTTCCCAGTGCACTTTCAGCAAGGATTAAAATACATGAGGAGATGCCATGCTGTAGAGCACCAGCAATCGAGGGAATCCATTAGGAAACCCTCATGCAACAAAAGCTGGATCATGGCACAGGATGACTGCAAGTCTTGACGTGAGCCTAATATTAGAAAGGCAAACTCAGTTCCAGGATATATCAGATCAAGTATCAGATCAAATCAGACATGAGGAAACATCCAAGTCACTGGACAGGGCGCAGCCGAGGGCTCCTCTGGAATATCCCATATCAAAATCTGTTTATGGATGATTTAAAACAGGTGCAGAGGAATGGTGCCAGAATGAATAGGAAACAGACTTCCTATCTTCAGACAGGAGACCAAATAGAGTCTGCATAGCCCCACAAATGCTGGCTGAGAAAAGATACCATTTCTCCCTTTAAATAAACCCTAACAGATTAAATAATTGGGAAGGATAACAATGCAATGGACAATACTGGCATCAGAACAAACTGGCAGGGACTACATTCCCTCTGTAAGTTCACAAGCATCAAAGTAAGAGAGTTTGGAAAGAATCTTCAGGATGGGGAAAAGTCCACCTGACTTTAAACTGCAATTTGTTCATGAAGACAATTAACCTCTACTGCCTTCCTAGTGGCAAGGGACTGGTCTCAGTATCCCAATATCTCATAACCCAGTGCCCGTGTGAAGCAGGAGGCTTGGCTGACTTGTTTCCACTGGGGAAGCCAGAGGGATGCAGCACCGGTGCTTTGGCCCGCTTTATAGGGAAATATTCCAGCTTTCACCTACATTCAGCCCAAGATGACTCATAATCAGTTATTAGTAATGCAAGGAAGAAAGGACACATTGTTCAGAGCAAAGCATGAAGGCTACAGTCGCCGTGATGAACAGTCTTACAAACAGGGACTAACCATCTGACAGATCATAACAGCGCACTTCTGCATTTTTAAGCCAAAGGAACAAATGAGAGTATAATCGTTACCAAACTACAACACAGCAACCCCCAGAAGAGTCAGCAGGTTACTCAATGTGTGCAAGGCGGAAAGGAGCTGACCAAGCCTCACGAGGAAGGCAAAATCATGAAGCATTTGCTATCCTTCTTATCCTTCCTGTCGCTGGATGCTTGTCTGATAAAAATCTATGACTAACTATTTCCTACGCCTTTTTCTAAGAAATCACCATTTGTGGAGCTAAGGCTGATTTCCTTCTACCAGAATCAGATTCAAGCTTGATGCAATCTCACCGGCCAAATTTCCTTGCTGTGTCTGAAGTCAGTTCACTGCACAGTGAATTCAAAACAGCTATGAATCGTGCACCACAAATACCATTCTGAAAATGTCATAACTAAGTAATACATGGCAAAGGTCTGGGATGCAGAAATCGTATGTAAAGCCTGGTTGTAAAATCCAGAACAGCTACGGATGTTCAAACTGATGAAGAATCCTGGCACAAGGCACTGAGGCTTTTCTCCAATTCCAGTTTTTCTGCCTTCTCCTTTCCCAGCTGAGTAAGAAGGTGAAAAGACAGCATCTGACAAAGTACATGAGCACTAACTCACAAAAGAAGCAATCCAAATAAACGGCTTTCATTTTCATTTTCCCAGTTCTGTAGCCCTATCTTAGGATTTATGCTGGCAAACCTTATGCTGGCCTCATTTCTGAGCTTAAGGGTCCATCAGGCTTTTATGCATGTAATGACAGATGCCTGTTAAGCATGACACCTATACAAATTTCCAACGCAGGAGACAGCCTTTTCCTCTACATGCTACGTAAAGTATGTGTTATGGTCTACTGCTTAGCTGCTGCCTGAGTTTCAGAAGTAGGTGTTCCCTTCATTTCTGAAGTGAGGGGACCCCACTTTTAGCACCTCAATATTGCTAAAAGAGAGCAGGTCCTTCATTTAGAGAAGCACAGTGTCTGTTCCTGTATGAGAAAAACTAAGGGAGATTCAAAAAACCACAAAACATCCAAGCAAAACCAAAAGTCTCTACCTTCCATCTCAGCTTGAGAACTCAAGTGCAGAAGTCAAAGCGCAGTCTGGCATTTAAGGAGCCTGTTTTGGGGCCTACAGCTAGAGACAAGAATTTCATTCCTGACCACAGGCATCCTAAATTCCTGTTAATGGGATTAGCTTTAAATTCTTCTAAAGAAACATCCTTTCCCTCCCTCTTGCCTTCCTCCCATCTCCTTCTTTACTCAAGCATCTCCTGGTGAGCCAGATGGCGACTCAGGCTTTCCCATCTGGTGGACTAAGCTGACATGCAGGAAGGAATAGAGTGCTCCATGTAATGCCTTCAGAGGAGGTGGAGGCAGAACCAGCAGCTCTGGTCAATATTCTACAGCTGCTTGCCTTGCTAGAGATGGATCGACAGCGAAACCAAAGTGAGCGGTGAAAACAATAATACAGATAGGGAATACCTAAAAAGATATTTATAACATTCTTCTTCTACAGCTCCTTCCTTCACACTTTAGATAATGTATGCTGATTCGTAACATATATATGCTAACTAGGTTATATTTTCACAGCTGAAATAAAGAGAAGGCTTAAAAACTCCAAGTCACTTTTTTAAGTAAAGCAATGATTTCAAAAGCTAATTCACTGAGAGGTTAGGCTGCAGAGATTGGAGTTAGCCAGGAAGGTGCAAAAATAGGAAGGAAAATTTGCACACACAAATGTCTATCTTTTTTTTTGTGTGTGTGTGCCACTTATTTCAGACAACTCCAGGGATGTTCCACAAATGAATGAGATTACCAAGTTAATTATCCCAGGCAAACATGATGCAATTATTACATTTATTATAGGAATCTACAAACCAGCTTCCAGGCACTTAGGCAGAGTTCACACATACCTGGAGCTTCCTTTTCTTCCTCGAGAGACTTCCTGTCCAGTCACTGATGCGTCGCATTCGGTTTTTTAGTGTATCCTTCTTGGACGCATCCTCACTGAGGGGCTTGGACTTTCTGCATGGGAGTGTGTAGGAGGAGTAATGTGCAGGACTGCCCTGCTCTACCCTAGAGGGAACATCAATGTCTGAGGCAAATGAGACACGGTTGCTTAAGCTACTGTGAGTGTCAATATACTCATCAGACAGCCTGATCCCAGGTGAAGGAGTGCTTTCCAAATTTGTATCCTTATAGAGATCTCGGAGCGAGGAAAGAGCGGAACTTTGGTTGAAGGACTTCTTGTTATCGGTTGCTGGGAAACTGGCATGAATGCTTGTATCTGGAGTGCTCCTGGTCAAATACGGACCATCTAACTCATTGATATCCCCAGCATTTCCCCAGAGAGAGTCATACCATGAAGACTCAGAGCTGAGGGAGCTTCCTTTACTAGATCGAAGCCTTGAATCAGTAGGTGACAGACGATGGCTTGAAGAACAGTCTGCACTGGAGTTCCTCCTGACATCAAGCAGGTTATTCGGCTTAGATTCCAAGGCAGGGGAATACCTCAGCAACTGGACCGGTCCACTGGACTCCTCAGTTGGTACCTTGCTGTTGCTGCTGTTGTGGAACTCAACCCTCAAGCAACCATCCAGCTTCCCTAGTGTTTTAATGAGAACTTTTGGACTCCTCCTGTCCTCTGATGGGGAGGTTGATGCAAGACTCTCATTCTTGCCATAGCAATTTAAAATGTGTCCATTGCATTCTCGAGAGGCAGCATGATTACTTCCAGCTTGAAGACCAATATAGTGGAAACCGTTCTCAGGTAAAAACACTGCATTATTTCCTTGGCAGTAGTCCCCTGAGGCATTTGTCCTGTGTTTGGCATGGGCATTGCTTTTAGAGACCTTCACCACGGTGTCACCAAGTCTAGATGAATAAGGCTGACTACTCTTGAAGTGTGAAAGGCAGCTTCTGGCAAGGGATCTGGATTTGTAGTTTGAGCCACTGCTGGTATGTCCCCATCCATGCATAGAGCAAGACTTTTCATCTTTAGCATGAATGCTGCGAATTTTCAGAGAGCAAGGCTTCTGCTTGGCACCAGCTGCAGCAGCAGCATGATTTTTTGATCCCTGAAGACTGTACTGGCTTTCTGAATTCCCCATTTTCTACTAAATTAAGAAGAGTTTCATTAGAAACAATGGCTAGAAGACAGAGTGAAAAGTAACAGACCATTTTTACTCTCTACACAGGAAAGTGCCTTTTAAAAAAATGGTATGAAAAAATTGTTTTGAAAGAAAAAAAGCCTTTAAATTGCCATTTACAACATTAAATTCATGACTGAACTTATTTTAGGGGCATGCTAGGAAAGCCTATTCTCTGCATGGTTCATTACCCCTCTGTTTTAAAGCTGAAATCTAGCTCCATTGAAATCACGTCAACACCTTTCTCCACCCACACCCTTGGCAACATCCTTTTCTTATAACTTACAAAGTCTCTGGCTCCCAAGAACAATAGCATAATGAAAGGGAGACAGCAAGATAATCATAACTTAGACGTGAAATGAACTGTACTTTCAGAGAAATCCCTTCTGCCAGGAGACAAGCCCACTGCAGTTTCAGCTTGACTGGTTTCTGTGCAACCACGTGTTGCCTCAATAAAACTGTTCAGCAACCCCCAACTTTGTGTTTAAATGGGTTCAATCCAGGAGAAAGGGTAAAAAAAAAACCAAACCAAAAAAAAAAGAAAAAAAAAACCCACAACATGCCAAAACCCAAAAAACAAAGAAACTTGGTTAGCAAGTCTTCCATTACAGCACAAAACTGCATTATGTTCATTCAGCATGGCGCAGTTCGGTAGTTCGCTTAGTAAAACGCTCTTCAGCTTTTTACTGAATTCACGGTGAAGTGCACACAATGGAGCAGTCAGATTACCCCAGTGAGATGACTGAAGATTTTGGACCTACATGAAGTGTACCCCAAAGTAAAAAAGATCTATCTGTTCTTCTTGTTACTTGGAGTGAATCTCCACTGTTTGCAATTTACAAAAACAACATCAAAGTGCTTTTCTCCTCGGTACAATGCTTCTCTGCACGTTGGATCTCAGATTATCACTCTTAGGAGAATTCACTGCAGCCTCATTAAAATTTTGTCAAAATAAGTCATTGTGAAAGCATAATCTTATTTTCTAGAGATTGCATGTACTTTAACATCCCTACTTCTAGCACTGTGCACTTTTAGATGAGTAGAATAAAACAAAGAGCAAACCTGTAGGGTGACTCTTACACACGGGCACGGTTAGCAGTTAGCATGCTCTGCATTGTCTTCGTAGCCAGCCCCTACGCTTGCCAAAACCAGGATGGAGTTGCATGCAGTCTTCTTCCTAGAAGAAAACAAAAACAGAAAATAGGCTCTCAGTCAAACAGCTTACGCTTTCCTCCAGCTGTAAGCGAAATGAATACCAAAAAACACCAGACAGAAGTTACAAGTGAAGAAGAGAGGTCTGGTTAATGGATTCCTGGACTTGAGATGTACATTTTCATAAACATACTTCAACAACCAACAATGAATTAATAGAATTAAGTCACTGTTTGTGTAAGTGTTTTATTTTCTATTTCTGTCCTTCTCCCCTCTCACTGACAAGTTAGGGTAAACTTAGAGCTCCTGTCACTTTTCTTTTTGGAAGATCAATTACAGATGGCAGGATTATGCACTGTTCCATTACAGCATGGACCAAACTGATCACAGCAATGTCCCACAGCATCTGTTTACCCTTCCCCATGCCTGGATTCCAACTATGACCCTTGCAGTGGAAGGCCACCATGCAATTCCCTTCACCAACCACCCAGCAACATCCCTCTTTAGGTTTGTTCTGATTTCAACTTAAATCTGCCAGTAAAACAAGAAAAAGGCAGCACCAAGCATTGCACACACCCAAAGGCAACAAGACCCAAGTTATTCCTGACCATCAGAACATGTTGTCTTCTCACTTGGCACACAAAGGCCTCAACTCAAAACAGGACAGAAGCTGAATATCACAGAACACACCAGCACTTTAGGGATTGAAATACTTGGTAGAAAAGGAGCTGTAAAATATCTCAGGCTCATGTTTTGGAACATATGCTTTAGCTAGATACCCTTCTTAATACACTACGCCCAAAAAACATTCTTTTTTCTGTAAATTCAGTGGCAACTGCTCATAATTTTCAACTGAATAACTACTTGATTTGAACATGCAGAGTTTTGCTCTTTTTTACTCCTTTTGTTGCTATTTACTGTATGAAAACCTTGAAGATATTTAAAGGAATTCACTGGTAACCTAAGTATTTCGCTAACCTTAACAAAAACAAAGGTAAATGTTGTCAACTAGAAATAAAAACAGTATCAACAGCAAGCCTAGAAAAAAGTTAACAGATAACTTAGAAGAAATATGTCATTTTGGATCATGTTACAGACCTATAACACAAATTCATATCACAAAGATAATTGATAAAACAGATAAGCCATAAAAATTTCATTTTACACACCAAAAAATTAAATCTGTTTAACTTGCTTCTTCTCTCTAACCATTTGGAAGGTTGCAATTTAGGACATCCTTGCCTACACCGTAAGGGCACCCAGTTATATAAACAGCCTGAAGAAACATCACAAAGATTGAAAAAAAAGATTTTTGATTCAAGGCAACCAGAAGACAACAGACTATCTTCCTGAGCTCCAAGCTGCTGAACAAATTGCGAACCCCCAGCAAAACTGCCTTCCTCAATCCAGGAGGTGCAGACCACAACCAAGCAATGAGTTTACATTCAGAATTCTTCATCTGGGAGCAGAAAATACATTCAACAAGGGGGCTTTGAAAGGCGTATATCTATTCATAAGGGAACACTGAACCCAATTTGTCTAAAGAAACAGGCAAAAAGACCATCTGGTCTCCATAGTGATTGTGCAATGGTTAGGTAATCCCTTTAACAGACTACGTAGTGAGCAAGCTGCTGTCATGAACCTCAGAAGATAGACATTCAATACATCAAGGCTCGAGCCACTACTGCCAAGGGTCCATTGTACGTGTCTGATCCAATACACAGGTCACATAATGGGTGAACGAATAAATTTATCTGGGGGTACAATGTCTACAAAACAGTGTCTCAGTCTGTGCAGGAATCAGTCAGCAGTACAACAGAACAGTCAATAAATCCCAGAGAAATGGCCCCGAGGGATTTTTCTCTCAGCATCACGGCTGTTCAGAGAGCCAAGGAAGGCTAAACATTCCCGCATGCTGCGATAACCAATGGGGGCATCTGCGAGGCTGCACAAAGACCCTCACACCCCTGAAAATCAGCTGCGATGCCTTTCTCTTGCCTCACTCTCATGGGCACCAGTTTTCTTGCTGCTAATTGCAATGGGGCTGTGGAACGGAGTGAGCAGGCTTGCACCCGAAGGCAGGGTGACAGCAGGGCAGGGGGTTCGCTGTGGACTGCACTTACTCCAAACACGCATTTTCCACTATTTGAACTGGGGAAGCACTGGAAATTACAGTGCAGGGGACAGAGGTCAGCTTCCCCTATATTTCTCACAGCAACCTACTACCGCAGCAGACAACGTGCTTTTCTCTCTTACTATGCAGAGGGATGAATGCTTCTTGTGAGCAAAACCAGTTTCTATGAATATTTTCTGCAATTATAAGCAGTATATTTAGAAAGCAGCTCACTGCGCCTGAAGATGACTATTAAGAGTTTATTTGCTTTCAATTATACCCACATTTCCCCAAAAAAGAAGTTTTTAATCTTCACCCTGGCTCCCCTTGACACATTCAAAAAACACAGCTATGCAAACATACTAATCCGGGAACCCCACCATCGCCACCACACCCAATAATTAAGGCAAATCACAACCCCAGAGCTAAAAACGTATTTCCCCACCTTTAGGCTTCTCCACATAAACTTTCCCTAGACATTTTTGGCTGCGAAAACCAAACACACACGAGCTAAGGAGCCATTCAGGAGAAGCGTCTGCCACCTATATTCCCTCATTAATACCGTGGCAGGCTGCTTTATAAATGCTAGATGGAAAAAAGCCTTAAGATTTTGCTCTGCAATTGCATGGGTGCTTTCCTCCCCACTCAGTCTCTCAAAATAAAGGTTTACAAAGCTTGACTCACTAACCACATTGCAAGTAAAACTGAACCATAACAATAATATCCTGGTACTGGATTTGCTCATGAGAGACAAGAAGGAGGTTTTCTATTATGAATTAGTGGAAGATCTACTAATGGCTGAACTACTGAATGACTTTTTTGCCTCAGTCTTCACCAGCAAGGGCTCAAACCACAGTGCCCAAGTCACAGAAGGCAAAAACAGGGACTCTGAGAAAGAAGAACTGCCCACAACAGCAGATCAGGTTTAAGACCACCTAAGGAACTTGAAGGTGCATAAGTCCATGGGACCTGATAAAATCCATCCACGGGTCCTGAGGGAGCTGGTGGATGAAGTTGCTAAAATGCTTTCCCATATTGGAGAAATTGTGGCAATCTGGAGAGGTTCCCACTGACTGGAAAAAGGGGGACATAACCCCGATATTAAAAAAAGGAGAAAAAGAAGACCCAGGGAACTATAGGCCAGTCAGTCTCACCTCTGTGTCTGGCAAGATCATGGAGCAGATCCTCCTGGAATCTCTGCTAAGGCACATGGGAAACAAGGAGGTGATTGGAGAGAGCCAACATGGCTTCACTAAGGGCAAATTGTGCCTGACAAATCTGGTGGCCTTTTATGATACTGCCACAGGTTTGGTGGATAAAGGCAGAGTAACAGACGTCATTTACTTGGACTTATGCAAAGCATTTGACACTGTCACACATGACATCCTGGTCTCAAAAACTGGAAAGTCATAGATTTGATAGATGGACTACTCAGTGGATAAGGAACTGGCTGGATGGCCACACACAAAGGGTTGTGGTCAACAGCTCAATGTCCAAGTGGCAGCTGGTAATGAGTGGCATTCCGCAGGAGTTGGTACTGGAACCAGTGCTATTTAACATCTTTGTCGGACACACACAGTGGGATAGAGTGCAGCCTCAGCAAGTTTGCCGATGACACCAAACTTGGTGGAGCAGCCAACATGCTGGAGGGAAGGGATGCCATCCAGACGGACCCAGACAGGCTTGAGAGGTGCAAATGGTGTGAAGTTCAACCAAGCCAAGTGCAGGGTCCTGCACCTGGGACATGGCAATCCCAAGCACAAGTACAGGTTGGGTGGAGAATGGCTAGAGTGCAGCCCTGAGGAGAAGGACTTGGGAGTGATGGTGGATGAAAACCTCTACATGAGCCGGCAGTGCACACTGGCAGCCCAGAAAGCCAAGTGCATCCTGGGGCTGCATCAAAAGAAGTGTGGCCAGCAGATCACAGGAGATGATTCTAACCCTCTACTCTGCTCTTTAAGACCCCGCCTGGAGTACTGTGTCCAGCTCTGGAGTCCTCAGCACAGAAAGGACAAGGAACAGGTCCAGCAAAGGGCCACCAAGATGATCAGAGGACTGGAGCACCTCTGCTATGAAGACTGGTTGAGGTAGCTGGGGTTGTTCAGCCTGGAGAAGAGAAGGCTCCAGTGAGACCTTATAGCGGCCTTCCAGTATCTGAAGGGAGCCTACAGGAGAGCTGGAGAGAGACTTTTTATCAGGAAGTGTAGTGACAGGACAAGGGGTAATGGTTTTAAATTGGAAGAGGGGAGATTTAGACTAGATACTAGAAAGAAATTCTTTCCTGTGAGGGTGGTGAGGCACTGGAACAGGTTGTCCAGGGAAGTTGTGGATGCTCCATCACTGGAAGTGTTTCAGGCCAGGCTGGATGGGGTTTTAAGCAACCTGGTCTGGTGGGAAGTGTCCCTGCCCATGGCAGGGAGGGTGGAACTTGAACTTTAAGGTCCCTTCCAACTCTAACCATTCTACAAAGATCTGTGTCAAGCTGACAGGCTCATACGCTGGTCTTATCTGCTACAGCAGGAACGTACCCCAAACATACTTCCAGTACAGCCACACTAACCAGACTGCGACTCTCTAAAACTACAGGTCAGAAAATGGCAAGCTCCAGACTGATGGGAGGCGAGCACAAAACCATAAGAAGCCTGAATGCTCCACAACCACAGTTAGCATCAGACAGTGGCCATATAACAATTACAAGAAGGCAAGAGATTGTGGTAATATCTTCCTAGGGAGGCTCCGCAGATTTTCCTGACCAGGACTGACAATCTCACCACCCAGGATGTCATGAAAGCTCAGACATTGTCAGCCCTAGCAATGTTAAGCCTCAGCCTGGATCAAGAAGTTACCTTCATGAGACCTGCACCAAAACTATCTCTTTGATGTATTTTGATGCTTTTATTCCTACAGATGGCTGGTGACAATGAACCTTCACTGGTAGATGTATAATGATCTACAAACCATTTAATCCCTACTGATGAGGTGCAGGGAAGTTGATTCTCACTTCCCTAAACATCACATCAGCGCAAGACCAGCAACAACATCAGCAGCAAAAGAACAGTGTGGATTGGTCCAAGTGACAATATCATCCCAACAAATTAGCACCATTAAGTGAGCACTCCTTAAGAAATGCAGGAACTCATGAGAGTTTTCAGTGTTACCAAGAACAATAACTTTTTATGCGCAGCAGCAGAACTTAAATTTCAAACCTGCTGTCTTTAACAGGATAAAGGCTGTTAAAAGAAGAGCTAGATTAAGAGCTGGAAAATGGGTAAGAGCTAGAGCTAGCTGCTTCACCTCTAAAAAATAAGAGTTTACACTGAAAAGACTCTTTACAATGACACACCAGGATACAATTTAAACTTTCTAAGAAAGCCTTTCTTTGAAGAAAGAACAGAAAATTATTCAAGAAAGAAATAAGCTAACAGAGTATTTTATTCCTTCTTGTAGCCTAGCAGCAGCCATGTGTCACAATGTCTTCAGACTCTCTCCATAAGCACAAGGACTGTTACCTGCTGCCAGCTATACCTTTCAAGAGGGCGTTGGACCACTTCTCAAGGACCTGCTACCAGGCACAGTCCTTCACAGCCATCCATATCTATTGGTATAAGTGTCTATAAACTTTCCTATAAAGAAAGGCTGCAGGACTTGAGTCTTTTTAGTCTGGAGAAAAGAAGACTGAGGAGGGATCTGACCAATGCTTATATATGTTTACAGGATGGGTGTCAAGAAGACGGGGCCAGTCTTTTTTCAGTGGTGTCCAGTGACAGGTCAAGAGGAAAGGGGCACAAATTCAAACAAAAAAAGTTTATCTAAACATGAAGAGGAACTTCTATACCTTGAGGGTGCTTGAGCAGTGGAACAAGCTGCCCAGAGAGGTGGCGGAGTGTCTACCTTTGGACACATTCAAAACCCACCTGGACACGTTCCTGTGCAACCTGCTCTGGCAGGGGGGTTGGACCAGAAAATCTCCAGAGGTCCTTCCCAACCCCATCTCATTCCATTATTAAAGGCAGAGCTTCAACTCACTTTGTTGCATTATAAATATTTATACAAAGGGCCTTCGTATGCAAAGGGCAGAGCATATCCCATCAACTACTCTCTAGTAATAAAGCAAGAGAGTCATATATGCTTTCTGCTGTTTTTTCAAAATTTTATTTCCAGAAGGGTAGGCAGGGACTCCCAGCTGCAGAGTGGGACTGTGATGGCCACCTCTGGACTGCGCGGGGTGGGGTGGGAAGGTGCAGAGGAGAGCAGGAGCAAGAGGAGAGAAGGCAGTCCGGGGTCCTTACACAGGCAGCTGCTCTGAGTGCGTGGTTTGTAAGTGCACCACAGGAGACTGTCATCAGGATTAGTGGAGCTGGGATAATGGAGAATCTGAAAGTATTTCAGAGCAATAAAAAACAAAACACAAAGCCCCCATATGAATTGACTAACTTGTTTTCTTTCAATGGCAGATCTAGTTAGAAATGTTGCAGGCTTTGACGTACAGCAACTATGTTAGTGGCTTTTTACATCAGGAAAAGCTTTGCTGGTGTTTGGTTGTTGTTTTTCTTTTCAACTGACCTATTTTTTTCTTTGAAACTACTTTTACACTCTCCTCCACCTAATGGTTAAAACACCATCCATTTTAAATAGCTTACAAAGTCTTAGAATTGTATATAACTATCTTTCGGCTACAAACGCGTTCATAAGCTTTGCAAAGAATTGGTGTGCTCAGTAAATTCTTACAGGGGTACAGAATTGCAGGTTTGAAGTTTTAATTAACTTTTAATCTACTTTGGGTTTTAATATGAAAGTAATACAGAATGCTAGAATGTGAACCTGCCCTCAACTTCCTGTATGGCTGCGTATGGAGGGACATGTGAAATTAATGAGGGAGGCAGGTTAGCACAACACTCTATCTGGATTAAATGTAGAGTTTCTTACTGGAAACAATTTACTGTATTTTTCAGAACTACGCACTTTGGTCACATGCTTCCACAAATCAGAAGCAGATTTCTTATTCCTGCAATCTCAGTCACATTCCTATTATAAAAATATACCGTAATAATTATACCATGATATTCTTGGCAGGAAATTTTGCATTATATACCACTGTATTCAAAGAATGAATAACCAAAACACCACAAGTATGTCTTTCTTTAAGGAAAAAAAAAAAAAAAGTACTATTTTGCCTTAAAAATTGAATTTGAAGCCAGAATT
Source organism: Jacana jacana (assembly GCA_013400555.1). NCBI lineage: Eukaryota > Metazoa > Chordata > Aves > Charadriiformes > Jacanidae > Jacana > Jacana jacana. The sequence goes on along the minus strand of VZTM01030340.1, from coordinate 163,802 downwards.
CATCACTCACTCATTAGTCTCTTAAGAGTTTTAGCCTTCTGTATTAGGAACTGTTTGGTAGCTCACAGATCAAACTAAACCCAATAGCTTTTGTCATTAAACCTAAATAGTCATACACCTCTTTTCATGCTGTGAATCATACCTACGTTGCATATAGACTTCTAATTTCACAGTTGAAGCAAGAAGGGGACCATCTCCTTTCCTGGTTCCTTCTCTTAAAATACCAGCAGGTCTACACTGTATCACAGATACATCGCAAAGGAATTGCACATCCTGTACTCACGACATGATTTCTTTTTTCACTCACCTCATTCTTTTGGGTCCAAGACATTGGCTGGCTAATTACATTATGCTTTATAGCTTTCAAGTTAGCTCAATATGGAAGGTTGAGTCAAGCCTGAAGATCCTTATCATATTACACCAGTGCTGATACAATCTAAATCTCTAGAGACTTATTTTTCTTTGGCAGGAAAAACAAATTTCACCATTTGTAAATGTTATTGAATTTATACACAATGGCTAAAGTGCACATCCATTTAAATAAAAGCCATTAAGCTTCTTAAAAAAAAACAGGAATGCCAGCTCACATCTTGGCTTAATGCAGTCGCTGCAGTAGTTAAAGAGTTGATATGTCAAAGGGTCTATTTCCTGCCCTCGAAAGGGAAATGAACTCAGTGATCTGAAAGGTCTTTTCTTCTCCACCTACTCTGGTTGTAAGCATACTGGCAGGTCCTGATGCATATTAACATGGTGCTTTCAAGGGATTTCAAGGCCTGGGGCCTGGAGCAGGGAGGATGATGCACCTGAAAGGAGCCGAGGTGCTCCAAGAAGGCAGACTCAGCTCCAGCCTTGCTACCCGCTATGGAGTAACAACGCTTCAGAGACTGAGCTCAGGTCTGCACACCTCCTGTCTGGGTTTTGACAAACTCCTCAAGAGGTCTCTGCCTCAGTCCTCCTTACTCAAGGTAACAACAGGAAGCAAGACTGGGGCTTTCTGGTCAAACTGAGATGCCCAAATCTTCAACTGGAACAACTGCTCTTCTCTTCTCGTCTGCTTCAGTAGCAACCAGCTCATGTTATCAAATACAACTACAGTCAGCAGGCAGCTATAGGGATAAGTCTCACACCTACCCACCCAAAAGTGAAGGTGCCAAATCATCAGCATTGGAGAGGATAGGAGAAATGTTATTTTTGGATTAGGATGCAGTTTACTACATCATGCCTGAGCAGGCCTGCAGACCCTACTAAAAGGGGAAGCAAACAGCATTAAGGAGCAGCAGTCTCAGGCAGGAATGTTAACCCATTCTGCCCCCAAAAGACCCTTTTTGGTGTGACACCTTCCAAGTCTGTTGGACCAGCTCTTAACCTATTGCAACAGAGAAAAAGTTCCAGCAGCAACCAGTAGGACAGCGTGCATTAGGCTGAGAGACAAGGGCTGGGATGGCTGTGGGACTCTCTACCTGTCATCTATTACATACCCTCCCTCCACAGGCAGGATGGGAAACCACGCTGCATTTGGCATGGTCTTTTCTACTTCTCAGTTTACAGATTCATAAACACCTGAGTGTGTCTATTCCAAAGTAAATGCTTTCCCACCTTTGACCCTGGGACTTCCTGAAGAGGATAGAGGATCTGGGAGTTAGACACCCAAAGTAAACTTGAGACAGTCCCTTGGAAAATTAAAAGTAGATCTTGAGTTTTGCATGCCAGGAGTCCTAGAGCAGCAACACAGCTGAGGGCTTCCTTTCCTGTACCCCCGTAGTACCAGCCTGTACTGGTACTAAAACAAAAGAATAAAGAGTACACCGAGTGTTAGGTTTCCCCACTAAAACACTTGCTTTGTAGCTTCACATCTACAGAGTGCCCTATTCAGAGAATCTTCTCATCCATGGTATGTGGATACCCCCTTACTGTTGAAAGGGATCAGATATAAAAACAAACACCCAAGCATTTCCACCCCTCACCTCTAAGTAGCAATTTGCTATAGATTGTATACTGTTGTCAAATCATCTATTCTAAAGGGGAAGAAATACATGATTTCCAGAATGAAGTCACCAGTGTACAAAATTAAATCCATGACCACATCAGCAACAAGCATAAACAAAGTAGCCAACTTTGATTGCATTGCACAAGCAATTAATCACCCCNTTGGGCATTTCCCTCTTTTTTTTTTTTTTTTTTTCTTCTTTTTTTGCCACAGAATATACCATTTTCACAAATTGTGAAAAATGTACAGTTATGTATTAAAAAATTACATAGTATTGAAAATCTGGTTTTCTGTACCACTCCTGTGTGGTGGTAGCAGTAGTGCCGACTGAAACTTTTTCCTCTAACAGTTCGCAGACATATAACCCTTGCCTGGGCACTCTGTCTGTTTCTTAAAGTAACTCACAATAATTAGTAAGAGTAGACAGAATAATAAAAAAAGAAAAGATTCAGAGGGAATATTAATCACATTGTATTAGGAGAGTCACTTTAATGTTGCAGAAACTGTAGCACTCTCAAACGTACTTTCTCATACTTCGTCTTGAAAAAAAATAATCCAGTCCAGCCATAGCAGAGCTGTAAAATGATCCTAGCAGTGGTTTATTTAGCAATTCAGGCAATTGAGTTTGACAGATGACCACTGAGAACTGTTTTCTGGAGGAAAACCATTCATCTTGGACGCAGCTGGCGATAGCAGAAGCAGCGCAGGGGCTGCAAGCCTTGGCACTGCTGCAGCCCGCTCTGCCCTCCGCTTTCAAAGGCTTCCCAAGTCTCTCACTACTTTTCCTTCAGTTCTCTTGGTCTGGCCAGCAGCTGGCAAGCAGAGGTCTACAGTCCCCCTGGCAGCTCCCTCCCCAGCCCAATATCCCCTTTCTCCATCCTGCTTACCTTCCCCTGAGGAGCCGACTTCAGCCTCCTGGTCCCACAGCTGCCCCAGTTCTGACAGGACACATGGACACGCAGACACAGGGACTCTCCCCGCCCTGGGCACGCCAGGAAACTGTGCCTAACACTTCAAAACGCTCAGCCGTTAGGAACTAAAAACAGATCCTGCGCGAGGCTGGATGTATTTTTGTCTGCAGGCTACACACCCTCCTCCCGTTCAATTTTTTCCATTGGTGGAACAGCATGATGCAGACTTAACCAGAGGGTGGTTTTCCACGGGCCGCCTGAAACGATTACGCTGGCCGGCCCGCCACGATGCCGGGCAGCCGCGGGGGAATACGCCGTGACTGGGCTCTTGTCTGACCCCACATTCCTCAGCCGCCCGGCTGCTTCCACAGGAAAGCTGCGAGGAAGGCTGCTGAGCCGAGAGGGCTTTGCTTGCCTGAAGGTAGCTCTGGGCTCTCTTTTGGCTTCTTATTTTTTCTAACTCCTCAACTTTTTTCTCTTTTCTTTTTTTTTTTTTCTTTTTTTTTTGCTAGGAGGGACTAAGTATTCCTGACATCCTTGTGTGAGACACCCTGGCAAAAATGTAACTCCCCAAACCACAGCAGGAATGTTGTAGTCATGAAAACCCTCGCTCTTAAGAGCGGCTCTCGGTTGCCTTTAACAGCCCTGAACAAGGGCATCACGTACGCAACGGTGAGCTCCAGCCCTCTCTTCCTTGCTGCTTTCTTTTGTCATACTTTATACACTATCCTAGGGAGAGGATGAGTTGTTTTTTAATAAGTGACCTCAGATAAAACATGTCTCTTCAGATGCAAATGACAACTCCCAAATTTCAGTATAGAGAGCTAGGCTGTTAAATCTGTAGTTAGGCGCATGAACAATCGGCTTTATTTTCAGAAAAGCTTAACACTTCACTGATTGCAGCAACAGTTGGTGAACACACTCAGCCAAAAAACAAGGCATTTATTCAAATATTCTAATAAAATCTCAGGGTCAGATTCAAGTACCAAGCGTGAAAGTACAGCCAAGTTACACTGCAGATGACATATTCAATTGAAAAGAAACACAGGGACAGTGTAATAGAAATCATTCGTAACTGACAAAAGCCCCAAATCAATATTTATGTCCACAAAAATTAAATGTTGATTTGCATAGTAACATAGCAATTGCCACCTGAAAGTGGACCTTCCTTTTACTATGTCCACTATCCTGTCTCATTACAGAGTAAACTCCAGAACCCAACAGCTTTGGAGTAATTTGGAACAAAATTCTATTACTTCTCCAAAGATTAACTCCTCGACTGAAAAACGACAATTTAAATCTCTTCTAAAGCTTTACAGGTTGACAATATCAGCACTGAATATGCTCTCCTCATCACAACAGAGGTAAACTTCTTTGGATTTTACTGAACTTAATTAAGTTTCCCATAAGCAAGTTCCCTCAGGTTAGTTTTTGTAAAATCTAAAATCAGTACATGACTTATGCCCATGCTCCTAATTCTACACCTGAATATACATCTGGGGGCTTCACATCTGCTTGTTCTGGTAACAACTTTGCTCTCTGTGAAAAAACAGACTGTTTTCTTTTTTCTGGTCCCAGTACAGTTATATTCTCTTTATTTAGCCTTGCTGTGGTCCAAATACTTCACTTACAGGCCAGATCCAAGTCCTGGGACTAATGTTGAAGTAGTGACAGCTCACAAGTCAAAGTACCAGGTCTCTCTCAGGAGCAATACTTGACCTCTGGTCCTACCCCCCTTCTCACACAGAGCACTACATTTCCCCCCCAAGTTCACCTTTTAGTTGATTAAAAGTCGTGTTTGAATGATTCCTTAGATAAGGTAGCCTTCAACCGGGCCAGAAGCCTTTCATCAGCATCTATCTTCTTGAATTTATCTTCCTTAAAGGTGAATGTTCAGGTGTATAAACACTATTCCTAAAGATGCCTCTCCAGTACTCTGTTCAATAATAGTAATTCTTCCCTAACTCAATGAAAAATACCTAGACTGACATAACTTGGGACCCAGCTGAGTCACATTAGTGCCTCACAATCTTCCAGCAATGGATAATAAAGCTGTCTGTTGCCTTCCTCTTTCATTTTCAGAGGGTGACTCCCAAATGTCAACAGGCATTCTTGCTATTAGTGCAAAGCACTCAACCCTGTACTTTCTCCTTCTACAAGTTCACTGCATTTTATCATTCTCATCCTAGGGGTCAGTCAGCTCTTTACTACAGTATTTCTAATCTATCTACTTACGTCTCCCACTCTTTATCAGCCAGTTTCATCAACACATTTCCACTTCTCATGACAAGACAACCAACACTTATTAAGTTTGGTCTCAAGACTCCAGTTGATACCCTCCAGGTTCTTTTATTTTTGTTTTTACCTCTAGTGTACATAAATGATTATTTTAGCACACTGACAGGACTTGTTGAAGGCATACTTCTCTGACTTCTACTTGAGTAACATAGACCTTTAATATATTCTATCTCAAGGCCGCTGTGCTTGCCGCACCCTGACCATGGTGCCTCCTCCTGCCTTGCTCCCTGGGGAGCTGACAGGGTTTTGGTATATTCTAGCTGGTGAAGCCTTCTTTATTAGACCCCCAAAACTAAGTATCTGCATCCATCTTGTCCTGCCTTTTCTCACCCACTGCCTTGCTATTATCAACTTAGGACAACCTGATCATGAAATATTCTCTGGAGATCAACAAGGGGTAGGCAAGCTCTATGCTGAACACAATAGATTAATCTCTTATTACCATGTGAAGTACTTATGTGCTTCACGATCTTCCACAAACAACACTGCTGGGAAAGAGAAATGTGTCATTATCCTCATTTTCTAGAGAACTGCTAGGTCACGTAGGAAATTAAACGGTATTTCAATACAGCAAGAGTAAGCTCTGTAGCTTGTGTTAATGCATGTCTCTGCTAGTTTGATGGCTCTTAACATCTCTGTGTCGAAGTAAAAACAAACCATAGTTTGTGCAGAGAAGTTTTTAATAGAATTAAAAACAAAAAGTTGTGCTTTATATGGCAGGTTGGCTATATAAACACTCTAGATTAAAAAGATGCTATGAAGGCTGTGTGATAAACATGTTCTATAGAATGTTTTAAAGCCAAGGACTTTTATTTGTAGATGTAAATATGTGAACTTCAAAAATTAAAGACAGATATTTTAACTTATGTTTTATGCTACTTTTACAATACAAAAATGTTTAGATTTTACTTTGAAAGTGCTAAGACATCTCATTGTCATCCCTGTTTTCTTTTCTAAGCAATGGAAATTCACTAAGAAAAGCATAGAAAATGTGCATATTCCCAGTATTCATGGTAAGAAGATGACACACCTTCTTCCCTAAAGTCAGCCCACTCTTATAAACATATGCCACCCCTATAAAATATTGCTTTCCTAGACACAGTCCAGTCTGTTTCTGAAAGGCCAGTTCTCTGCTTTACTTCTTGCTCTCTTGTGCCTGGCTTGCCTGACAGTGATTCCGATGAGCAGTGGGAAAATCCCCGGTCAGTGAGGTTCCCTGGCCAAAGCTCAACAAAAGGACACTGGACCGGCATGTGTGGAGAGATTTTGGTATCTTGGCAATCATGGGTTAACCACAGACTGGAAGATGTGTACAGAGTCTTCCCGTGAAATCCAAAACACATTCCTATGTTCTCCAGAACAGAGTAAGTGTAGCAATTAAAGAAGCCTGTAGTAGGAAATTGAGTTTTTTAAATCAGAAACTTCTATCAGAGATCTCAAGAAAGCAGAAATTGTGCTAAACTAAGAGTGGTCAAGCTGATGAAAAAGAATTACATGTTATTGTTAACAAGATAATAACCAGAGATGAGTTTAGAAGCCTTGATGATTTAATGACTAAAATATCTGAGTCTTGCAACATTTGCTAAATAAATATTTTCATGAAACTGTACTCAAGGTCCATCCGTGGTGTCTTTTGCCCTTGAGAGGAACAGCACAATAAAGACAACGGTATCCCGTTCAGCCAGCAGTGAAGGGAAGCCTTATGCTACTAGAAATTCCTCTAGAAGACATCAATTCAATTTCTGAGAACTTCTCACCTTTCTGCAAACCAGTGCTCACCCACTTGGCTTCCTGATCTCATCTCCAAACGTTTATCAGATGGAAAAGGACAAAAATAATTGAGGTCATTCATTACTTAATTCTGATTCAGAGGAGTTTGGGAAAAGAGTAAACAGGAGCCTATGTGTTAGCATGTTTCTCCTTGACAGAGCTCACAGACCCCAGCATAGGCCATATCACTAGCTGAATGACAGCATCAACACAAGTCAAAGAGCTCTGGCTACAGGTCAGATGTCAAGCAATGAAAAATGCTGCAGATGAGCACAATTCTATGTCCTCGTCTAGCACAGAGATTTACAGTGCCCTAAAAGGCTATTACTATCCTGTCAGAGGCTCCTATTCTCCCTGTGAAACAGTGTAATATAGGAGACTGAAGGGATGGTCCCCATCTCCATCTCCCTGTGGCACCAGAGTGCCTCTGCCCAGCTCAGCAGAGAAGGGCTGCTGTCCAGGCACTCTCCACATGCATCCTGTGCTCCTCTCAAGTGAGTTTTCCTACCATCCAAAGCAGGGAGCACCCACTGACACTTAAAACATAAAACCACACCTGATGTTTAAAGCAAGATGAAATTTATCCTGCATTTTTATGTTGCTTGGTTCTCTAGCACTGCTGTAGACATGGGCTTCTATTTGTGGGTAGGATCTATTTTCATGCAAGTTGTAGAGAATAGTTGGGGAATCAAAGTGCCTCTGGTTACTGTCTTATTAATTTCAGTATAATTAAGTGAAGAAAGATAAAGCATGATCACGTGATGGCAGAGCACGTGGCAGCAGCATTACTGAAAAACGGGGAATCAATCAGGAGAGAAAGCAAGATGAACTATGCAGCAAAACCCATCTCCTCAACATAGGTGACTGAGCACACTGGATGGGAGCAGACCCTCCTGCACCGCATCTGGCTGGCATGGAGTTGCTTTTCTTCAGAGCAGCTCCTATGGTGCTGTGTTTTGGATTTGTGACCAAAACAGTGTTGGTAGCACACCAGTGCTTTAACTGCTGCTGAACAGTGCTGGTCCAGCACCAGGGTTTTCTCCATTTCTTGCTCTGGCCCACTGTCAAGTAGACTGGGGTGGGCAAGAAGCCGGGAGGGGACACAGCCAGGACAGCTGACCCCAATGGACCAAAGGGATGTCACACACTGTATGTGTGTCATGCTCAGCAATAAAAAGGGTTGTTGTGCTAGGGTTGCTCTTGCAACATTTGAGGCCAACAAGGCCCTCAGAAGAGTTAACATCTGAGACCAAGGTGGCCCTCAGAAGTGGCAACAGCTGCTGCTAGAGATACTCACCCTACACAGCCTCAGAGGCTCACACTTTTTAACTTTCTTTTTACTCCAGAACTAACAGTAAAAGCTTCATTTTTCAAAAACAAAGTGAGAGGGAAATACTGAATCACATGATCAAGATGGGAACCCTTTCTGAGCAGCATTTGCTACTCTCTATGTCACGCAAGCAGCACTGATGCACCTTTTTTGACAAGCATACTTCTTCAGCGATACACTTTTTCAATAGGCAATGGACAAGAACAAATTTTAGTTAACTAGGTAACTATATCGTCCGAGCTGTAATTAAAAATCATTCTATTGCAAGTGATAGGTGTAAAAATACTCTCACTTTAGGATTGCTGCTTTGCAGGAAAAAAAAAAGATTTTGTTTTTCCAATTTTAAAACTTGGACAGATTTGATAAAAATAGGAGTGGAAAGGCTTTTTGAATGCACGAGGTTAAAACAAAAAAAACGAGAATCAAAGCCTTCACACACGCTGTTAGTAAAAAGCACATCTATTAAACATGTAAAAATATTTGAAGGTGGAGTCATTTGTCACAAGAATATACTAGGAGATCTTACAACATAAATATTTATAAAGCACAGATGTTATTTCACATTGCATTACTACCATAGCTTGTTCCATTAACTGATCCAACAGACCAGCTAATTGCTTGTGCAGGATTGACTATTTGCTATCACCCATTCAAGGCAGAAGCGCAAACAGTTGCCTGCGGGTTAGGGGGGCAGGGGAGAGGGGAAGCGCAGGGAAGCTTTAAGGGACTGTCTTCTAACTGTAATGGTTATTTCAAACACATTACATAATTTTTCATTATAACACTGCTCATTTCATCAATTAAGTTAGAAAAATCTGCAGACATAAGTAAACATTACAGAAGGATAAGTATGGCAAAGTTGTTAAGAAAATTATGTCGAATTGGTGTTCGCTTTAATAGCATGCACCCAAAGGCATGTAAAATAGATCTTGTTGCCTAATGAATTTTAACTAAAGACATCCCGAGTATGCCTATGATTTCATAGGGAGTTTCAAGACGTGAATGTTCCATGCAAAGTTTTAGATTCTAGTGTTATGTGGGTATATGGCAAATTCTGCTTGACAATACCTCTAATCCTTCTATTTGCAGAGAAGCACTTCAGAATGCAAAATAAGGAATTAACGTAACAGAAGGAATATTAAGGAAGTCAAATTTTTGAGGTTTTGTTTTGTTTTGCTTTGTTTGCTTCCTACTTTTTAAGGCTTGGTTGTGGTTTCTCATTACAGCTGGCTGGCAAACCTACTAAAAGTGGTAAATAGCAATACCAGGAACTTATTACGATATCATTAAATTAGCTAAAAGAAATAGCGGGGTATAAAAGCTAGAGGTCTGGCTCCCATGTGTTGATTACACCCGCACACACCGCCTGAACGGAGCGACGCACAAATCCTGTAAGCGCCTGCAAAGCTATTTGCCTGAAACAGAGCAAAACAACGAGAACAAGTTCAACATCTGCCAGGGTGTCCAACTGCTCACAACCATTTTTCTGGTCAGAGAGGGCATTGTTTAAGTTGACAGGTTCCTAATGGTCTGAATTATTTAGCAATTCTCAAAAGACTCTTTCTACTCATTAAAGGGGAAAATGCAAACCACAGCAGCCAGGGTTCCCTTGCTCCCCAGGAGCCTATCATGCTAATTGAGGAGAGCATCACAATGTGTCCCATTTTAATCACATGAGTTAAGGAGGCAAGAGCCTTCTATTATCCCCGCCATACAATGAAAGACGGAGGGCGCCGGCCTCTGCAAGGCTACAGACCGCAGGGCGTATCGTCTCAACATTTTTTAAAAACCCCTCACTTTAAACAAAGAGGACATATGTCTCTGATAAACACTGCACCCACCCAGCAAAGGAAACACATAAATTATATTAAAGAGACATTTGAAACACGCTGTTTCAAGTCCGAATGCCAACAGCAACCATCTCAACATAGGGGAAGTTATGGGGAGGAGGAGGCAACACAGCTATGGATTTTTTCTTCTCATCTGCTATATGATAGATGACAGGTATCAACAAACTAACATAGCAGCACTACAGGTTACAGAGAAATGGCATTCATACTTAGAGACAAATCATTCAAAGATAATCCCACATCTGATAACTACAGAACTGATGGGGATCACTACTATTAAGGAAGCAGAATAACAGCAGTTTTACATATGACAGATTATTTCCCAGCCGTTTCTCTTAACAGTAATCAAACATGTTCTGTGGCGGTAATTATCTCATGTAATCCTTCTGTTTCTGAACATGGAAAAAAACCTGCAACGGTCTTACAATCAATTGGACTGTCTTATTTTCCTCTTATAGCATTAGGAAAGCTCTAAAATTTGGAATTCTTTCAAACCTGTAACACCTGAACAGAGTTCCTCACCCAAAATTTGCAAGGAATGTTAATGTAGTGATTACAAATGCCTGCAACAGACCTCTATTACCAAAACACAGACCATGTGTGAGAAGAAAGAGATATACAATTGTGTTCAATGGCTACAAAGGAAGACATGTAAATATTTAGTAGATTACCATATTGAACACAACAGCTAGAGGGAATTCCCAGTTTGATGAAAGGACAAATGGAAGGAGAAGACTTCAGAATTAATATTACTTCAGTTCTTAAGTAATCACAACATGGATAAGAAACAGTAAAAATAAATTACCGTAAAAATAGGAGTTTGGGAAATTCCTTTCCCATTCTTTAAAAAGATGGTACAGAGATAAGCCTTTCAATTAAACATGAACAAAAAGTAAGCCATCCATTTACATAGAAAAATCTATATTTTGTCATCTGCCTATAAACATTTCCAGAAGCAGAAGATTAAGTGAGTGAGCTAAATGGAAAGACATAAAATATTTTGCTGGCATGACATTGTGAATAAATAACTAAAAGCCCAAAAAAGCAAAGAGACAACACGATGCTGGCCTATTCAGGCATAAAATTCATTTCCAATAACCACAATTCAGCATGCCGCTTAGATCATATGTAGCATTTTCCTGTTTGAGAGCATGCAAGATTGATTATTATGGGTTCAATTGTCCCATACACAGGCAAACAACATGTAAGGAATAATTAAATCAGCAAGATTCCCCCCGCTGAGCCTCCTACACATGCTTACACTCAGGCAAGGGAGAGGTGGGGTCCCTCCTCAGAACTAAAAGCAGAGGATTATGTGAGAAGCCCAAGACCATCTGCACAAAGTCATGTGGCCAGGGATTTCCTCTTTCCCTTGCTGTGTATAGGGCACCCTTTCCCACTTCCAGTCTGAGCTGTAGGGAGGGCAGCAGAGCTGGGCTTTAGTTCCCAGCTCAGGGACAAAAGAAAATCAGGAACCAGGGGTTTCTGAGGTCCTCTCTGCCCATACTTACTGCCTTCAAAGTTAAGCCACTTAAGGATGTAATCCTTAATACCCCAATGTGCAGAAGTTCATAATGTCTGGGTCACTGTGAAATTCTGCACTCCCTGGTCCCAGCAAAGCTCTGCTTGTACCCTCTCCCATGTGCTGCTCTCCCCCTGGAGCAGGGCACCACTACCCTGCTTCCATCCATTTCCCAGGCACAGAGGCAAAGGGCTCTTCCCTGCAACCATGAAGATTCCAGGAAGACACAAGCTTTTCCCCACACGTTTTCCTGAGTTTAACATGAATTAACAAGTGGAGCATCAACATCTTCTGTTTCCTATTTTCTCTCAACTTATTTCAGTTCCATTCTCCTTGCCTGAGGTAGAGCTCAGATTAGAGAAGGGAAAAAAAACAACAAACCAACGTTCTTGACCTCAACAGGATATCTAGTTAGGGTATGGCAGACTCAAGGACTCTTTCCTGGCATCTGAGAAAGGGGTTACAATTAACGTTCCTGTTGGTTCACTTTTTCCATGAGGCCCAGAGGGGAATTCTATAGCATTTTTCCATATATAATGAAACATTAACTCCATTTGCAGTAACAGCAACCCACAAAGCAATGTTTGGATGCTCTTTGACTTCAGTGTCCCTAAGCAATTTGCAGAAGCAGATCTGTTTTTCCAAAGTGCTCTATTCTTTCTAAACAATACTCAGGCTTGCATGAACAGCCTCCTCTGAAGCAGGGATTTTTGAGTCCTGCCTGCTCTCTCCCAACTTATCAAGCTGCCTCTCAACTTCCTGAAATATTATTGCTGACATAACGGCATTACTAAGATAGAGCCCAATCCAGCTGAACCACAGATGATAGAAAGACTGACTTCTGTGGGCTTTGGATCAGGCCAAAAGCAATGAAAGTGCCCAGAGGATGAAATCACATAGATCTGCTTTTCATATCAGTATGGTCCTTAAAATTATGCCTAACTTTAGGCAGTGTACTCTTCACCTTATGCTTGGCTGGCAAGGTACACTGAGCCAACATATTAAAACATAACCCTCATCTCACCTAAATTCAGATTATTACATCTTTCTTTTTTTGCAAATTTGAGATATGAGGTAAATAAATAAATAGAGAGCATCTATAAAGGTTTACATACATAAGACGATAGTTTGCTTTAACAGTGCTGAATACAGAAAAAGAACACTCTGCTCACCTAACACACTTGCTACATACTGAGTTTATCAACATTGGCATTAGTTTTGCAATGTATGAGACAGTCTGGAACCTCTTTTTTCAGGCTGTGTTTGTGAAATGCAGGATGACCTCAGGGCCATCCCCAGGAAATCCTTAACTCCTCTCTATTCATCAGAAATACTAGGCAGTCATTACCTTCCGGGTCCAATCAAACCTTGCTAAATATCCCCCAGTGATATATAACTTGGTCAATCTTCCAATACAAGATTCATGTCTGGACCTAGATCTTGAACAGCATTCAAAAACTAGGAATGTCTGGATCTCAAAGCTTCACTTAATTGTGTCTGGGGTAATTCAAATCTACAGTACGATTTGCATTTCAGCTCTACATTTTCAAAGTGGTTCCAACCTAATATTTTTATTTGGACAAATTGCTACTTTTAGGAATTAGAGATGCTTGCAACTTTTCAAAAATTATGTGTTTAATAAAAGCTTTTCTTGAAATATGAAATTTTGGAAAAAAGTCCATGTGAAAATCTGCAACATGGTCAGATGACTTACCGTTTTTCAACAACAAACTGCTAAGGCTGATAACTATGAAACTGATAAAGGAACAGATACACAATCGTATGCAGAGGACCTAATTTTCAGTGTGGTGGTCTGCATTTGCAAGGTTAAGATAAACTGTCAGTGCTCAACATCCCTGACAGGCAGGAAGTCCTCTCTAGAGGGGACAGCTATTAGGCCCACCAGCATGTGAAAAACTGAGTGAAATTACACTGAGCGTGTGACAATAGTACATTGCTTTTAATAAACCAGATTAACCCCAGTTATATAGTTTGTTGCTATTATAGCAACCAAGCTAACCCTCAACACGAACCACACTGAAAACTCAACAGTGACCCGTGCAGAGGCTTCAAACATTTTTGAGCTTATTCCTTGTTACTTTGCCAAGGTACGTGGAAATAAATAATTGATACTATGAACAACTCCATTACTGGTAAATGACAATGGTCAGCTAACCAAGGGTCATGCCAGGTTTCACAGAATCACAGAATGGCTGAGGTTGGAAGGGTCAGAGCTCTGGAGGTCACCTGCTTCAACTCCCCTCATTGTGCAGAGCCACCTAGAGCCAGTTGCCCAGGACAATGGGCAGCTGGATTTTTAATATCTCCAAGGATGGGGACTCTAAAAATGTTTTTATTGACCTGTGCCAGTCACTCTCACAGTAAAAAAAAAAAAA